>JAIPMN010013164.1:0-24841 GCA_020650975.1 Apostichopus californicus | reverse complement strand
ATATAGACTATTTTCAGTAACAAAGGGTTGGCATTGGAGCGAAATTGCTGGAAAACACCCAAACTGTCATATCAGATTTGTCAAAAACAAATATTCTAGCTTCGCCGATCAACGATCGTTCTAGTATATCCACCTCTTTCGCCACTGTGTATATTGTTCCTGTTCACCTTGTAGCTGTTCATCCTAGAGAAAGTTAAATTTATCTCTCGTAATTGGCAACCTTTATTTTAGGTTTTATTGTTTGGGGGTGGGGGGAGGTGTTCTACAGATCTAAGTTTTTAATCCACGGAGAACCGATATACCTTGGTACTTAAGGTGCAATATAGTTTGTCAACATCAGGATACAGAATAATTACCTAAATACTTGATGTAATGACTTGAACACCATATGAAAGGATATTCACTTGTTTATTTGAAAATTTGGTCCTCTTAACTAGTTTAGGAATATGCACTGGTTTGTTTGCAATTTCGGCCTTTCAAACTCCATGGAGTTGAGGGTAAGACACCTGAATAAGTTTGTGGTTAGGACCATTCTCAAAACACAAGAAATCTAAGATTTACGTTTCCAAAAATATATTCAGTTTCGATCAACTTTCCCTGCGGAAGTTTATCATGAAAAGCTCTATAAGGTAATTGTATTATTTTTTTGCAACTTTTCGAACAATTTTGGCCGGTTTGGTGCGTTTTAGGTATAGTTGTATGGGAAGTTACGCTTTGCAGAGAAAATAGGCGTTTGCAGTTTATACTGAGGCGTTACGGAGACTAGCTACAATCATTTTAGTTCGTTCCCACGTTTCAAATATGTGTAAAAGTAAGTGGGTCTGACGTTTCGATCCTAGCAGGATCATATTCAGAGGCTAAAGGCATCTTAAGTCCTAGCGTGTGTTATATCATAGGTTTTGCACACAATTGCTATACTGGATCCAATATTTATTTCGGTATGTGATGACGATCAAAGTATAAATGTTTGCTTGCATTGCATTCATATATTGTAGGTGATGTCCATAGGTAGACGGGGTAAGACTTGTGCGGCTTATCCTGTTTAAGAAGCAGTTAAGCTAGATATAGGTTGTAAGAATTCTGCAAATCTTTTTATAGTTGGATGTGCATTCGGACAAATTTAAGTTCATTTAAGTAGGCTGCAATGGTGTGCCATTTGTATATTATTTTGTCGAGATGGTTATGGCAAGCCAAATGGCTAATAATTTGATAAACCTGGTAAATCGAATGATAAACCAGGTTTTTCGACCGATAAACCAGATAAAACGAGAGATAAACCTGTTTTAACCAGTGGTAAGCCAAGCTCCTACCTGAGATTTTGCATGTTTGACACAATGTCTCCAAACTTGTGTTCAAATAGATGAAACCGTTGTTTAGTATGTTGTTCCACGTCAAGAGTACAATGCCCCAACTTGTTTGCTTGCCAAAATATTGTTGTTCAATCCCTTCTCCATAAAATAATATGCAATCTTACTGAAAATGTACCAACGTATATTGACGTATATGGTATATCACAACAACAAAAGAATAACATATTACATTATAGTAAATATCATCAAAATCTCTTTAGTCAAAACTTTTCCTGAATTTCCTTCCATTTTTACTTGATGGGATAAGGCATGACAAATAAATCACATGCACCTGCGAAGACTATATACTTTATCTATAATAAACTAGTTGAACGTGATTGGTCGATTGTTCAGCCAATGGGGTACTATAGGTCAGGGATCAAGATGGAAGAAAGCCTCGCTCATGACAGTAGCCTATGTTTAGACCGAAGTATATAAGGTCGGTGGATGGGAAGGTGGTTCTCTAACCACATATTCGAACAAGCATATTAATGACAAAACTATGTTCTATCTATCTTTTTGTTTTGTATTTCCTTCTCTTGATCTCCCAAATATAAACCTAACACTGTAAACGAAAGCTAGTCTAATGGACAAAAACAGTAGTCAAATGGTGTCTCTATCGACCCATTTTAATTAGTCAAAAGTACTCCCTCATTACTAATTTTTCTTTGTCTAGTGTGGTTACTGATTTTTTAGTCAGCCCACAGTGTCTGAATCGACTAGGCAGTTAGTAGGGCGACCAAAAACCTTATTTGGGGGATAATTTGACCAAGAAACACTAATCAGATGACTAGTTATTGTGGGTAATCTATACTGTATACAGAACCTATACATGCATTCCAGGGAAGATATAGAGCCACTGAATGTAGACAGGAAGAGAATCAACTTGTTAACAACACACTTTATTGGTATATAGTTACCTATACCAACTAACTTCAGGATTAACTGAGTGTTCATGAAATATATGTACCAACAGCAAATAACACTTATGCAATATAAAACGTATAGTTAAACATTTAATGGCTTACAAAGTTAAATTTCAAAGTATAAAGGAAATGCATTATCACTTCAACTTTTGGTGATTCTTCATAGAGAACGGCTTGCAAGAAGCTTCTCAGAGTATTCATTGTTTTACAATTACTGCATAATGTTCACAAAGGTTGCGAAGAGTCTGTTTAACCTTTTATAAAGCAAGTGCTGATAAACTGAAGCTAAACCACTGAAATACAGATGATGCAAAATAAAAAGAAAGATGAATAGTCTTTATCCATTGAAAATAATGAATATAAGTACTGGTAGTTTTAAGCACATGGTAAAGAGTTGATTTTCAGTATTTGAAAGTTATGAGGAGCACCAATTCAGTGAATACATTTCTGCTTGTGCCAAAGCTCCTGGTTGAACAGTATGGTATACACAGTTAAAACACACACAGCACAGTTAAGACACTGTACACTAAAACACAGAAACAATCCATATGTAGTTAAATTAGCATGACATGGGATCATCATCTGGTAATAACCAATGTGCCCAATAATGAATGGAACATGATAACTGTTTGACGGTCTTTTCATGCTAACTGCGTTGATCCCATGCCACAAAGTATTTATAGTGTTCTAATGAAAGAAAAAATGTCATGAACAAACGTGCATGTATGTGTACAAAAACTTGGTCACATAGATACACCCTGAACGAAAAAATGCAGAACTCCATTCGCTTAAAAAATATGAGACATTTCAAGTAATACCCGCAGGATGTGAACTCACTAATATATACTGAATCACATCACAACCTCTAACTCGATGCAGTACATCGTCATCTTGCACTATATTTAAATATGCACTTTAGGAGCTCTCTCTCTCCATCCTTTGAGAAACTAGGTTAACATGCAAGCTCCTTTGTTCACAATTACATTACGTCCTACATAATACCATATGCGCAGTTCTTGAATCATGAATGTGGGAGAATCTTATAAGACCATAACTGTATGATTGTAGCGTTTTGTCGCCGAACATTTTCGTAGAACTGGTATGTATAAGTTTTCAGATTTGACATAGCAAAACGTTTGACCTTTTTCATCATTTTGAAAAATATTGGCAAATTTTATTGCAAATTATGAATCTGTGCTACGTTGTCATACTATATATGCATCGTACGCTGACAAAATTTTTAAAAATTAACCCTGCTTTGTGCTGTTTTGATTAAGCTGTATTCAAAGCTTACACCAGAACCATTTGAAGTATCTGTAATGTCATAAGAGAGCATCTTTTTGTTTTCTTGTTTCAACTTTCCCTTGAAAAAGTGAACGTTTCTGAATTTCATCACCACTGACACAATTGACATGTGCAAACTAATCAAGAACAAGTGACTGGTGTCTTCTTTTGCTTTCACAAAAGCATGCAAATCTGTGACATCCTGAAAAAGCAAACAGGTCAAATCAATGAAAGCCAGCTATTAAAGAGTCATTCAACAATCACATTGCTAATACTCTAATGGGATCAAGTCTTATAGAAAACCTTTTCAAGAAATCAGCTATAGAACTGTGCACAGGTACAAGTGAAAATTTGACTACTGCAACATTAAAGTACACAATTTCCGATGACTCTAAATATTTCTTGAATAAGGATATTAAATACTGGTCTTGAATCTTCATGGATACATAGATATTACTCCTGGTTTAATTGAGGAAACTATCCAAAAAACAAACAAAACAAAACAAAACAAAACAACAACAACAGATCTATTTTTTGTGGAGGTCAAAGTTCATCTGGGGTCACCAGAGGCCCAAATTGTGGAAACTTTATTGTATAAGCTACCGTATCTCCCACCTACCAGCTTATCAAATAACATGTGCGTAACGCCTCCTTATAATAGGAGGCTGTTGGCATTTGTAAATTAGCTTATGGGCATCCGTAGAATCAAACAAAATCTCATTAACAAAGTTCCGTAGGCTTCAGCTTTATGGCGGGCCATCAGTCTCAAATCGTGGGGAATCGACATATACCGATTAAAATCGACTTATACCAGTTTCCAGCAGCTTAAATTGACTTCTACCGATTTAAATCGACATATACCATTTTAATTCGACATATCATCGATTTAAAACGACATATATCAATTCAAATCGATGATAAGTAAAATAATCGGTATATGTCAATTTTAATCGACATATACCAGTTTAAATCGATGATAAGTAAAACAATCGGTAACGGTCAATTTTAATCGACATATACCAGTTTAAATCGATGATATGTCGAATTAAATCGGTATATGTCAATTTAAATCGACATATACCAATTTAATTCGACTAATACCAGTTTAAATCGACATATACCGATTTCAATCGACATATACCAATTTAAATCGATGATATGTAAAATAAATCGGTATATGTCAAAGACTCCGAGGCTTTATACACTACACTCTAACTCTGGTATTATTTGTCAATTATCCAATACAGTAGGTACACGTGTATCAAACACGTATCACTGGGCTAGGCCAAGTAGCGCTGAAGCATATCCGCGAACGGTATGCAAAATTCCATAGAAAAATCTATGGCATGTTCCAATTGATAAATTACCAGAACCTAAAAAACAAAAATATACGTAGCATGGTGGGCTCATAATTGACGCACTTAAGGATTGATTAACGATGTCTATCAACGAAAAATCCAAATCACACAACTTTATGCATTTTTTATAGAATCTGTAGTTCCTCGGGAATGTAATGATCTCAAACTATTTATTGTTCAGTGCCTACACAACGTACAATTGAGCAGAATTTGACCACAAAGATGTCTGCCGTGTCAAGTTCTTTCATACCCCTAAATTGACACATTCAGCCATAAGCTAACTGTATAGTGTGGCCTAAGTATACATCCATTGACGTTTGATGTTGTTGGCTATGCTCTGAGCCTCTAAGCTCAGGTCACAGAGAGTAGTGGTATCATATTGAGGTAATTTTGGTTATTTTTAGGAAGTGAGATTTCAAAATGCCCCAAAAAAAGGTGCAAAACTGGAGGAGGGTGTTAAAAGAAAAAAAAAACTAAATAAAAACTAGTCTCAAAAATATATGTTTGTCTATTTTTGTTTACGTTTTTAACTTTTCTCAGTTTAATCAAGTGTTGCTTCTGGAAAATTATTGTTGGGTCTTTTTTAAAGGATTAATGTAACCTACAAAATTGAGAAATATAGTACCATTTTGCATCTAGGCATTCCTTAACTTCTAAAAATCTCATCTTAGACCCCTCCCCCAGGACGACGATCACTATGTAAGTAACATATCGAAGAATAATGAGCCAGTCTTAGGTGAAAAATGCCCAGGCCGGTTTAAAGACCCAGTCCGCCCCTGCCTCTAGCCACCGGGTTCCTAAACAAGGGGACCCCCTCCACCTGCCAGGGCTGAAGCCTCATCCCAGTTTCAAAAATCTAAGGTATCTAGGGAACTTTTAAGATTATATTTAGCGAAGATTTTATGGACTAAGTATTTGATTAAGAGGTCGTGGATTAGGGGATCAAGAAGTAGGTTTTGTTTTAAAGGTTTTTTTTGTTAAAAATAACAAGCTGTTCAAAAAGTGGTAAAGACTAGTGGAGATATAACTAGGGATATTGAGACAAATTCTAAGGGCTTTATTATTAACAATGTTTAATTGAGAAATTTCGGATTTATTACAACTAAGAAGGCAGATACTGCCATAAGTAATGATTGGTTAGATTTTTGAGTTATAAATTTGACGTGAAGTGTATAGTGTGGAATCATTGATATGTAGTACGCAGGTCTGTCTCGGGGAGAAGAGGAACCATACTGTTTTGAAGAGGTTCAAAAGTAATCTGGGTTAACGGAGGAAACATACTCCAAAAGTAAAGCTTGGTAAGATTCACAATTACTAGAAATGTCCACCTTAGTAAGGACAACAATGCTATCGGTCTTTAATAAAGTCAAAGTTAATTTGAGGTCAAAGTCCACAAACACAAACAATACCTCAAAAAATACGTTTTGGTTATACCGTGTTTAGTATGTTGTTCCACTTTAATGAGCACAAAGCCACACTGTTATGTCTCGGGTTCGATTTGACCGATTGAGAAGGATTATAACACAACGGTTTTTGATCGCTTTCTGCTTTATTGCTTACCAGACTCAAGAGGTCACTTCCTGGTCAATACAAGGTGTACACATATAAATTATCACCCAATACGATTCCATATCAATACATTACACACACTCTTGTTTGCTTGCCAAAAATTTGTTGTTCACTCCCTGCTCCATATAATGAATGCAATCCTACGGAAAATGTAACAAATTCAATACACATTTCACATTTGAAAGCCTATGGCCTATATCATTTTTATGTGAAATGAAACTTGACGAGTGTGTATTTTTATGAAATATTAAGAACCAATCCTACTAAATATGTCTGAATGTATTTAGGTATATATGCGAAATAAATAGTCTATCGGATTAAATTATCAAAATTACGATAACCATGTGAACTTGAAATGTTGTCAAGTAATTAGAATAAACTAACGAGAAAGGTGCATTTGGATGTCTTGCGACGCGCAGCTTTGTGGTTTGTGGTAATGACCTTATTATCAAAAGTGTAAAGGTCTAATTATCTTATATCGGTCAATTAAACAAGGAACGTATCGACAAAAGAAACTGACATAAATAGGACTGCTTGATACTTTTGCTAAAAACACCAAAGAGCGTTAGGCAACAATAGTCGAAGTAGTTATTTTGTGCCACCTCCGAAGACACGAGAATGTACACAAGCAATCAGGCAGGCAGTACGTATAGTCGAACGTTTTTATAATACATCCATGCATCAGCGAAAAAAGATACGAGGGTGCACTGCGGTTTTTTAGGAGAACCATTTTTGTTGAGAGTTAAATTGGTAACTGACTCCTGTAAAGAACAATATATTGAGCAATCCCGTATCTCTCATTTCCCGTATTGTTCTGTGTGTTCAAAAAGGGAAAAGAATTGTACTATAAGAACACAGAGACTACAGTAGTAAGCATACAAGCAGACAGTCATTATACGGTTAACGCCCACTCCTCGCGCCCTTCCCTATATATATAGAACGTGCTTAAAGAATGGTGGAAATGTCGGCAAATCGATTATTAAAGGTGGTAGCATTTTTGAAACATCGCAAACTAATGGTTTTGTATCAAATTGCGGGGCATTTGGTTTGGGAATATGGTGGTGGATGGGGGTTCGGCACAAGAATTGTTCACGTGCAGTTAAAATTTAACATGATGTTACATGTTTTTGTCAAACGTGTGCAAACTTGGCACTTTGACGTATGGAGTATATCACAGTTACATAAAGAGATATGGATAGTGTCATTGAACATCTCTTGAGTCACAACTTTTACTGATTTTGTTTCCAATATTACGGCATAAGGCCTGACAAAATAATCAATCTGATTCGTGTGCGGAGCTGAAGGGTTGAATTAGACTGCCACGTCTTTTCGGTTCACTCATCCGCATAATTACAGTATAGGACCGGCAGGTCGATTGACTAGACTACGAGCTCAAATGGAGCCAAATTGATCACGTGGTCTCCATATTTGACTTAGTTGAATGTGATTGGTTGAATGTCCAGCCACTGAGGTACTAGATGAAAGTGGTGAATATGAAAGAAAACCTCGCCCATGTCAGTAACCCATGTATAGACTGACGTATATTCGGCCGTGGGCGGGAAATTGGTTTTGTAATCATTCACGTCGAACAAAATATATTCCTACGGATAACAAATGCGTTGAGAACTTTCCACGGACAAATATAACAGCCTGCACTTTTTTAGATATAGATTTTGCGATTTATAAATTTATAGATAAATATATATAGATATATATATATTTTAGATAAATATACATATTCTCATTTCAATTTCTCACGTGGAAAGTAACAGTTTTGCAATAAAGATGTTCCTTTTCGTCATCGGTAATTCAAAACGTTCGTTGTTTCTTGTATTACTACTGTTAACGGAACTGTTATTCATATCGTTGTTTTGTATGTATGTTTTGAAACATAAATCAAGTGAACAAATCCATAGTTTCACGAGAAATAAGGAAGTGAGCGGGCCTAACGGAAGCTCCTATGAAGACATACAAGGTTTGTAAAACATATTATTTTTCGTTTCTTTAAAGATGTTATGTCGTCTCAGCGAATCAAACAATATTGTATGCTGGATTTTGCGTGACGTAACAGCTTTCCTTTTCTGAACTTCTGATCGAGAGCTGATTTTGCAAGATTAATCGATAAGTGTGCAATGTGTTCTCATATATGCTATATTGGGTACATATGTATAGACTACGTCATAAGACCGACTACATACAGTAGGCTTGTTTGAGCAGTATACGCATGTTGGTTATAGGAGGGCCACTCAATCGGCTTGATAAAAAATAGGGGGAAGACGGGAGATGGGGACATTAAGTGGAGGTGTCCAGGGGAGTGGGTTGGTGGGTGGTATATAAACATATGGTTTATATTTTGAGACAATCTTTCCTGTGTCAGCACTCTCTTGTACTCAATTGTTCGAACTTGACAAGTGTATGAAATTAAATACAAATTAAGTTGAGTTCGCCTTAAAGCCATGCAAACGTGACCCATCTTTCGATTAGCAAATTAATAACTATGAACATATCGGTCCGTTATAGGTGTAACGAGCGAAACCTTCTTGGTTCCAGTTTCACCAGAGTAAATCAAAATTTCTAAAGTATCTACATATTTTGTATTTTCCTTTGCAAAAACCATAGAAGGATTATGTCAGGTGCTTAAATCAATAAAAGCACAAATCTGAGGTATGACTGTCTTTTGTTATGAAAATAACATCTTTGACATACATCTATTCACGATGTTAATTTGTAGATCCTGTGTAGGCATCTCTTTTTACATTAATATTAACAGTATAGTACGATAAGGTGTACATGTATGTCGACAAAAGGCTGGCGATTCTGTACCGTATTGAGAATATTTTAATAGTGCATAACCTGCAGCAATTTGATGCCAGGTTTAAATGGTTTTTCTGTATCATTGTTCTGGGTATTGAATCTTCGATCAGTATGTATTTACGCAATGAGTATTGACCACTGACCTCTACCACCTGGACGGATCATTGGCTCACAGAAGTGACGTCGTGCATGTGTCCACCATGTTGCACTTCTGAAAATCGACGTGCGCGAAGGTTGGAATACAGATTTGTGTAAAATTCGAGTGCAGGTTCTAATGTATACAGTTCAAATACGTGCCAGTGATAAGATATTTTTTTGCTACTATGGAGGGAAAAAAAATACAGTGATCTGGAATTATTCGTAGACCATTTAAAACCTTTGCCACATCTCAAGTGCCTTTTTATCTTGAATTCTATATGGTTTAATGTCAAAATGTAAAGAATTTTCAAACATCTTGCAAGAAGGCACACAATTTACAAATGTATATTATTTATTGATCTATTCATTAATCAGGTCAGAAATTTATTCATTTATTAAAGCGTTTTATTATTTATTTACGAATCATGCATTTATTAAGACTTATTCATATACATGTACATAATATATGTTCTTCTGCAGATTATGCAGTTACACATTAGTGTCAAGACGGGAATTGTAGGCATATTCGAATTACAGGAATAATCATAGGCATTTTGAATGTATATTGTACCGCAGTTTTTATGGGGTCATAAAATCGTATGTTCCATTTATTGGAACATACAATTGTTTCGTTTGGCATTAAAAATACAAGTGTTTCGTTTGGTAATATTTTAAGTTCAATTATGGCAAAGAGAGTTTCAACTGGAGAATTCGGCCCCTAAGTGTAGGCTACTTTGTATGCCTCCCCCAACTTGGTCCTGGAGGCATTATTACATGTGTATGTCTTTTTAGTGTTTACCAGAACATGATGAAAACTAGTTCATTATGATGTAAACCATGATGAAAGATAGTTTTTTGAGTTACAATGATAATTATTAAAAGAAAGAGAATTGTCTTTTGAGTTCCTTCAACATCAATTTATCTTCACGATCTTTGTTAAGGTTGAGAAGGGGACATTAATGATGAAAAATGTAAGAGGCTGGGGAGAAAGATTACGAATAGAAAGAAATTTAGAAAGACAGAGAGCAGATATAAGAACGAATAAATAGATAGTGCACATGTTAGAGAGAGAGAGAGTGAGCTGTTGGAAAGCCACAAAAATATAGATTGCAGTTAAAATGAGAGAGAAACAGGGGACAGGGGAGAGAGATGAGGATTGCAATGCATTTAAAAGTACCAAGAGAAGAAGAGGGTGAAAATTTTTTTTAAAGATAATTGGCTGGCAATATTGAAGTAAAATGAATATTAACATCAAGAGAAAGAGAGAGTGATTGGTGGGAAGGGTGGAGAGAGAGAAATCCTCCGGGAGAGCCTTCGAGGAGTTTGAGAAAGTGTTGGAAGGAGGAACTTCAACTTGCATCTTGTACGTAGAAATATGCATTTTTATGTTTTCCTTCGGGAGAATAATAAAACAAGGTGCTTGATTTAACCTCTAAGGTCACCTATAATAATGAAAAATGAAGCGACACGTCCCAGGAAATGAAAACTGGTATCTAAACGGCCAGACAATACAGCCCTTCAGTACGTAACGTATAGAAAGCCGTATCGCTCTTGGAAGTGTAAAATGGCCGCCACGCGTGTATTATAGGCCATACGGGAAATAATTGCTGATTTAATGTCCATACGAAATAAAATTATTACCGGTATTAATTCTATTTAATACCGGCATTAATCTCAGCCAATCACCATGCAGCTTCATATGCCGGTATTAAATCGAATTAATACGGGCATTAAATAGAATTAATACGCGCATTAAATATAATTAATACGGGTATTAAATAGAATTAAATACGCGCATTAAATAGAATTAATACGGGTATTAAATAGACCAATCACATCAGCGATTTTGTTTACCACGTTCTGAGCTAGTGTTAATCCCCCAGCGTGAAAGCAGTGTAGTTGTAGATAGCAAGCAAGGTACCGGTACAACATACAGCGGAATGGCACGCACGACAGATAAAGAACAATTTTTGCATGATTTTCGTCGAGAAGCGAACGATACTTGTAGGTTATTGACAAATGTTGACCCTCAATCCCAGTCCGATATTTTACCAGTATGTTGTCCACTGGTACTCGGTAGCAAACCACATTCATTTAGCCACTGTAACTTGAGGCCTAGGCTAAAGAAAGTTTGTTTTCAACTTACGTTTCCGAAAAATGTGAAAAACATCACTCATGTTGGTTATGCTAACTAAGGCTTAATTTAAGTTACGTTGAGCACGAATTATGAGAGGCAAACGATCCATTTTATGGGGGAAATTGTCCAAGACTGCAAAATAGTGCGGTGAACGTAAGTTATACGTTGGCGCGGCGATCAGATCAGATGAACAAGTGAGAATCCTGCTGATGTGATTGGTCTATTTAATGCCCGTATTAATTCTATTTAATGCCCGTATTAATTATATTTAATACCCGTATTAATTCTATTTAATGCCCGTATTAATTATATTTAATGCCCGTATTAATTATATTTAATGCCCGTATTAATTATATTTAATACCGGCATATGAAACTGCATGGTGATTGGCTGAGAATTAAAGCCGGTATTAAATAGAATTAATACCGGTAATAATTTTAATTCGTATGGTCATTAAATCAGCAATTATTTCCCGTATGGCCTACAATACGCGTGCGCGCCCACTTCAAACGTTAGCAGGGGCGGGAATGAGTGATGATCCGTCCAGGTGGTAGAGGTCAGTGGTATTGACTATACAATCGACGTTTCTAAAACATAACAGGCCGGATCTTATCTGCGGTCGTATGGAAAGCCGTTTTAACATTTAATAAGGAATTTCAGATATCTCGAAATAATTTCAGATATCTCAAATTAAATTACAAATATCTCCAATTTATTTAAGATATCTACAAATAATTGCAGATATCTTAAAATCAATTTCAGATATCTCAAAATATCAGAGAATTTCAGATATCTGAAAATTAATTCGAGATATCTGAAATTTAATTCGAGATATCCGAAATTAAATTCGAGATATCTGAAATTGAATTCGAGATATCTGCAATGGAATTCGAGATATCTGCAATTCAATTTCAGATATCTGAAATAGAATTGCAGATATCTCGAATTCCATTGCAGATGATCTCGAATTCAATTTCAGATATCTTGAATTCAATTTCAGATATCTCGAATTCAATTTCAGATATCTCGAACTCAATTTCAGATACCTGAAATAGAATTTCAGATATCTCGAATTCAATTTCAGATATATCGAAATCTATTTTAGATATCTCGAATTCAATTTCAGATATCTGAAATAAAATTTGAGATATCTCGAATTTAATTTGAGATATCTTAAATTGAATTCAATTTCAGATATCTCGAATTAGAATTGCAGATATCTTGAATTCAATTTCAGATATCTCGAATTCAATTTCAGATATCTCGAACTCAATTTCAGATACCTGAAATAGAATTTCAGATATCTCGAATTAAATTTCAGATATCTCGAACTCAATTTCAGATACCTGAAATAGAATTTCAGATATCTCGAATTCAATTTCAGATATATCGAAATCTATTTTAGATATCTCGAATTCAATTTCAGATATCTGAAATAAAATTTGAGATATCTCGAATTTAATTTGAGATATCTGAAATTGAATTCAATTTCAGATATCTCGAATTAGAATTGCAGATATCTTGAATTCAATTTCAGATATCTCGAATTCAATTTCAGATATCTCGAACTCAATTTCAGATACCTGAAATAGAATTTCAGATATCTCGAATTCAATTTTGGATATCTCGAATTCAATTTCAGATATCTGAATTAGAATTTCAGATATCTCGAAATCTATTTTAGATATCTCGAATTCAATTTCAGATATCTGAAATAAAATTTGAGATATCTCGAAGTAAATTTCAGATATCTCGTATTTAATTTTAGATATCTGAAATTGAATTCAATTTCAGATATCTCGAATTAGAATTGCAGATATCTTGAATTCAATTTCAGATATCTCGAATTCAATTTCAGATATCTCGAACTCAATTTCAGATACCTGAAATAGAATTTCAGATATCTCGAATTCAATTTTGGATATCTCGAATTCAATTTCAGATATCTGAATTAGAATTTCAGATATCTCGAAATCTATTTTAGATATCTCGAATTCAATTTCAGATATCTGAAATAAAATTTCAGATATCCCGAATTAAATTTAAGATATCTCGAATTTAATTTTAGACATCTGAAATAGAATTTTAGATATCTAATATAAGAAACAATTTTAAGATATCTAAAATCCCGATTAAATGTTAGAATGGCTTTCCGTACGGTCGTGCTTAAATACACGAGCATATTTATATAATAAGCCATATCGGCATGATCAGTGTACTTTTGATAGAACCTTAAATCAGATTTCCCATTCTAACAAATTTCGGAATCCCTCCCCATCCACTGAAAACTCCTGGAAATTATAGACTTTTAATAGCTCCAAGCATCCACTCTACGATACTTCGTTTTATATCTCCTCCCCCTCCCCACCCCCTCAACAATAAAGAAAAGTATATTATACGGTAAACTTCTCTCTAGTTTCCCAGGAAAGGGTGCCATCAACGCGCTTAGCAACACTACAACAAAATGGAAAAATATTTTACTAAACGACGGGTACAAACAAACGCATTCAATATTTGTTTAAAAGGATAAATTAGGATAAATTGCTACAAAAACGTTGGGAGTCTATATTATAGAGCACAGATGTTGTTGCTTTATTTAAAAAAAGGAGAAAAAAAGGTAATTTTATTGGTATTCAACAATATTTGTGGAAGAACTTTAATACAAAGGACATAATATGGGTATTATGTGAGTAATATATAGTGATGACACCACAGTGGTCATACACCCAAAGTTCTAGATGAGATTTACAACTCCATCTGGGAGTCCTCCCCGGAAAAAATAGACGAGTAGTGGTGCATTCTGCAGAATATTTAGGTATAAATAAGTTGTATAACTATTTCTACTTGCAAGGTTGTGCAAATTACACTTTTTATTAGCAAACCAAAACACCCAAGGATCCGCGACTGCTATAAGTGACTGGACTGCGTATAGTCTAACACAAGTAAAGAAGTCAAGTGATCCACTAACAAGCTACACAAATTCAATATTTGTAAACATTGATGTCTTGTTTATTGACACTTTTTAATGCATTTGTTTGTACATTATTTATTGTTCGTAACAGCTATTTGCTTCATATCATTTCCTGACGATGCTTTGGTTTCTTCTCCTTTGAATGACGGTGTAATAACCCCTACCCCATGAAATGTTGTCATAGATTATTTGCCTTTAATGTAGAATAGCATTAGTCATTAGCTGCACTATTCGCTGCATCGCATGAACACATTACTACACAACAATTCATCACACTGCACTGCATGACTACGCAAAACTTAATAACACTGCATTGTATGGCCACTTGACTACACAACACTTCACCAAACTGCACTGCATAACCACATAAGTACATAATACTCAATCACGCTGTACTACTACATGACTAAATGACTACTCCAAATTTCATCGCACTGCACTGCCTGACTACATGACTACGCAAGCCACCATCATATTTTACTACATGACTACACAAGTACGCAAAACTTCATCACACCGCACTGCCGCTACATAAGTACACAAATCTTTATCGCACTACTCTACCATATGACAAGGTTGTCGCATTTGCTGTTCCGTGCTATCCGGTGGTCCCTTAAGTGCATTGTTCAAGGTGTGACTTTCTGTGGTATCGACTCTCATCTGAAATTGCAGAGATGCTATACATTTTCTGTTGATTGAAACATTGATCTATCCAGCAAAGTAAAAAAAAACTATTATTTTCCTGTCGGCCAAACTGCACATCCTGCTGTTCGCATGCATGTATTAATTTTCTTGAGAGATCTGTTACAGAGCTTTACAAATCTTTGCTTTGATTAAGAGAGTAGATCGCACAGATTAGGACCAATATGACAGCGCCATCTGTTTGTATCCATCATGATATCTTCCAAACATAACGAACTTTGTGCCATCGTTTCAAAGGAGTTTCTAAACGTTGACATTTCTACCTCGTGAATTACCAATATCTGCACATCTAATAGAAAAATGCTCCGATTTTGTTAGTGAAATCACGTCTACTATCTTGATCATACCTGAACAAGATAGTGCTTTCTATCATATTTAAACGGGCGCTGTCAGTAAATTCACGACACGATTTAATGGATAAAATCTGAATTTGTTTTGTTTTTCATCCTTTAAAGTCATAGATGTAAATGCTATATATTTATATATACCTCTTTAGATGCAGCAGTTAAGGAAACGAAGCCGCCAGCCGATGTCGTCCAACTTATGACAAGTTGCCCAGACGGTTGGCCTTTTGAGGTTGTGAGTCGAGATGAAAAAGGTTCACCGTTAATGCAAGTTTGCAGAAGTGTAAAGCAAGATGGTAACTGGCGATGTGCCGAAGGTTGGCTGCGACTGGAAAAGGAGATGACATGTGTTCCAAAACAAAGCAATCCCCATAGCAACGAGTTACCTCGCGATCTCGTGAAGCAGCCAAAATACGCGCCATTATCAGACGAACGTAAGTTACTTTTTATACACATTCCAAAAGCTGGAGGAACATCTCTAGAAACTTCATTTCTTTTCGACGACAGACGGAGAGCACTCGGAGGTGTGTACCTTGGTGGTCATTCTAAAATAAAAGATTTCGACCAGGAATTCTTCCGGAGTTACCATAAATTTTGCATCATCCGCCACCCGTGTTCTCGATTAATATCAACATGGAGTTACTATTCTCAAAACTTGGGAAATAGTGGTGACGCCCTTTGGACACAAAAATTCATGAGCGAAGCATCAAAGTCATCTTTTGATTTGTTTGTCGAAAAGACTCTGTATCCCGGGGGACAAGTTCGCGTCAATAACCAGGTTCATCTTCAAACACAGGTCGGTATGATATTTGACGGCAATGGTAACCTCGCTTTGAATCAAGTACTAGTGTTTGAAAATTGGAATGAGAGTATCAACGAGCTCGGTAGACGGATAAACACTGACGTGAGTTCTCTTAAAAAGACTCATAAATTATCAAGTAAACATAAGAGTTGTCCCGAGATGTACACGCCCAAGACGTGGCAGAAAATGATCGAGTTATACGCTATGGACTTTTGTGTGCTCGGGTATTCAACCAATTTAACTGAAGTTGACAAATATCCATCTTTGAATGATCAAAACTATGAATTAACTCAACGTTACAAAACTTGTACTGTGAAATTGGAATTGAAACTGAACAATGCAAAACAGGCGAAACATATCGATTCACTAAACAAATCAGATTTACATAAATCAGTGCAAGAGGAAGGCGAGTGCACTATCTACACATATTATCAACCAATAAAAGGTCAAGCCGTGGATGAACTCAGCGCAGCAGAAGGCACTCTTAAAGCGTGGAAATCTGCGTGGTCGGACGCTGGTTGGCGTCCTCGAGTGATATCGGAGGATGACGCTCGGAAACATCCGGAATATATATCTCTACGCACCAGGTTTGAACGATTACCAACGATAAATGTAAAAGAGTATGCAATGTCTTGTTTTATGAGACACGTTGCCATGGCAGCAGTTGGCGGCGGATGGATGTCTGATTACGATGTTTTACCATTTCATTTACCTAAATGTACCAAACCATTCAACCGTGGCGAATTCACCGCGTATAATTTATACACACCTAGCCTCGTCTCGGCAAACAGTTCTGAGTATACACGTGTTGCGACCTTGATGGCTGATATCAATTGGCGCGACAGTCCCGAGGTCTTCTCCTACGAGGGACTATTTCACGTTTCTGATATGCACGTATTGAAAAAGTTGTTCATAGACAGGAAGTTACAGACCATGCAGGTCGTAATGGAGGCCAAAGTAATTTTCAAAACTCCCTTTAGCTGTGACCTATTGCTAAATAACAGGGCCACCACGAATGACATGCCAAAGCATATGTGGGCGGTGCATTATTCCCATGAATCTTTAAGAATAATTCGAAAAGCTAACATGTCTTCCCTCTGGCCAGGATCATCTTGGAATAGCAAAAGTTTTAATGAAGGAATTGAAGATAAAAGAGGAAAATTTATGGCAGAATCTATCAAATATCTTAGAGAAACGTGCATGACAGATGCGGAAATTGTTCTCGCTTAAATTAAAAACAGCGTTTGTACTGTTATTTCTCTCGCTTTAAAACTAGTTTAGCTAATAAGTTGAAAGGATGTCATAACAGATTGTTAAAGTCTTGAAAAAGCCATCATTGACATTATAAAAAGAACATAGATATTGATTCTTTATCTTAAGCAGTAGGTAGGGGGTGGGGGTCCAAAAAATGTTCGGAGCAATACTTGTCACTGCAAGCGACAATATCAACACCAGTGCACAACATTGCGTGACGATTACTGCCCTCGGCTCCCGCAATGTCAAACATAAAAATTAAAAAATTAATCGAAACTGCATATATCTAATGGTTTTCGAAGGGGTTTTAAGCAAAAGTTTTAAAATTCCTTTAAAATTATCACTATTAAACATTTTGAATATTTTGGTAAGATATGTCTATATAAGACGAATTAAATACATATGAAGACTGTATTCGTACATGACGATTAAATGTTATTTTTTGTAGACACTACTTTGATGTATATATTACATGGAAATATGAATAAAACAGATCGCACATAATTTAGTAACTGTAGGGTAATGGTGCTTATGTGTGCATCCAAAAGGTAATTATTCATCCAATCAGATTGAATATTATATCATTATGACGACGTAATAACCATGTCACGCTCCTTGTTTGTAAATGGTTTCACCTTGTGGTAATTTTTGCATATTTAGCAGTTTTTTCTCACTCTGTCGCAGGCTTTTACGCAAGCGACACCTTTGAAAATCCAAGAAATACTACCAAGTATATTACGGTACCTTTCCGTATGTACGTATACGGAGCTAATAGCATCTTCACAGTTATGAAAATGTATGCTGTAAAACGATACTAAATCAAAGCATTGGCGTTTTAACTATGCATGATGATGAAACCTCTATGACTTTGATACTTTTAAGAAAAGTCACCCAATAAATTTCACACATGTCACCCTGGGCACGAAAACCAATAAACTTGAGCCACTTTCAGCCAGGACCTTCATATTCAGACTGTATCGATGTGATAATGGGCAGAGGGAAGTGCTCCCTCCACAACATACACTTTCAGAGACGAAACAAATCGTATTGCTATTTTTTTTACATGGGTTTCCCCTAAGACCCCTCCCTAGAACGAACGTTGGTGCTTCCCCCTCCCCAACATGAATTCGTTACAGAGAGTAAAGCCTATAGATGGTGTTATGAAAGTCATATCAACACAGGCGTAAATTAAATATAAATTCCCTGACCCCAGTGATATGGGGGACAAAAATCTGGCTACAAAGGCTGGCAACGCGCCTGATGATATTTAAAGTTGGTAAACAATCTAATGTATACTGTTTAACTGCCAATAACATATGCGCTACACGCGATGTTGGCCAAGAGGAGAAATATTCAATCCTCTTTTGAGAAGACCTTGAAGAGGACGTCTAACGATGGATTTTATGCGGACTTCACGCAAAGTAGGGTCGCCATATATTTATTATTACAAGAAGGAGACTAAACATCCATTTTAGGTGTTATAAAGTAAACAACTTATTATATTGAACAAAACTAACGACATCATCATTCAAAGCACGAAGGATAGTTGAGCTAACACAGAGATATCAAAGTAAGTGTTAGAAGAAGAGAGTAAGAAAAAGTAAAAGGAGAGAAATTACGCTTAATAGGTCTAGTCGTTTTGATGACCAAACAATCCCTCTGGAACTACTTTCTTTGTGGCTTCGAGTTATGAATTGTAGCTCTGTGATTCAGTCCCCCAGGTTTTAACAGTATCTGGGTATTCTTTTTTTTCTTTTTGAAAACTATGACAGTGATACCCCCTTGTAAAAGTAAAAGAACATATATTCCTTTCGTAGAAAGAAAAATCAAAATACTTTTCGTATAAGCATACTTTTGTGTTTAGATCTCATAATAAACTTAATTTTTATAGTATAAATATGCGATCCCACAACCAAACCCTTTCTTTCTAAACTCCTGCTATTGTCATATAATATTGTCACTTGAATGAAGGTCCCTTTTTTAACCGCCCTCGTGTGAATTTGGTTTAAAAACTGCCTTGATTTGAAGAACCTATCAATGACTCTATCCAAGTTTAGGTCATCTGAAGCATTTAAGTACTACCTCGATAGTGTTTACTGCTGATAACACCTCCACACACCTTCACTGCCATGTCATTGCACAATCTGTGTTTCTAACTATGGACGTACAGCGATAAAACATTCCCCACTCGTTCACCGTGACTCCTTCCACAATTTCATTCCAAACATGTGCATTTTTGTAGCTCAGCTGAAACCTGATTCTGTCACTTTTTGCCACCGTGATTGATTGACTGCCATTTTGTCATTGATCATTCGATTTAACTGAACTTTCGTGATTGGTTTGTATGGGTTACGTTTTAAGTTTCGATAATAATCGTAACCTACGTAGTCATGCGTACGTGCGCGTGTGCGTGCCTCCTTGGTTGTAAACACGATATCTCAAGAAGGGAAGCTTGGACCAATCTCATATTTGGTGAGTAGGGGAACCACATTGACTAAAAGAAGCTAATTGTTTTTAAGAGGTCAAAGATCATTTGGGGTCAATTTCTGAAAACCTTGTAAACACGATATCACAAGAACTGAAGTTGGACCAATCTCATATTTTGTGTGTACGAGAACCACAATTAGTAGAAATAGCCCATTGTTTTTAGAGGAGGTCAAAGGTCATTTGGTGTCACCAGGGGTCAAATTATGGAAACCTTGTAAAAACGATATCTCAAGGAGGGAAGCTTGGATCTATCACGTATTTCGTATGAAGGAGTGTCACATTAAGTCAAAGAAGAGGGTTTTTTTTAGGTGAAAGATCATTTGGGGTCACTAGGGATCAAATTGTGTAAACCTTGTAAACACGATATTTCAAGAAGTGAAGCTTGGAGCAATCTCAAATTTAGTATGTAGTTGTGACAAGTTAAGTACAAGAAGCATATGTTGTTTAAGTAGAGGTCAAAGGTCATTTGGAGTCACCATAGGTTAAATTGTGGAAACCTTGTTTCATAGTCTACCGTATTTCCAAGCGATCCGCCTATTAAATATCATTTGTGTAACGCCCCCATACGAATAGGATAGATTGTTGGCAATTAGAAATTAACTTATGGGCATCCGTAGATAGTTTCAGCAAAGCTAGTCACACAAACGGGTATTGTTTAATTGTGGCACTACCATACCTGCCATGCGTCGCTTTATACATACATGTACATAAAACTAAGTTGCATGTACTCCTTGTATATACAACGTCGCTATTGCAATGGATTGTATTAGGCCTATATCTTTGCTTCCGCTGTTGACGTTTTCCGTCGTATTTCGCAATTGTCGAGATGTAGTGCCTAATAAAAACTTCAGGTTTGTAGATGTAGATGTAGAGTACGCTTGGCCTAAATTAGCCCTACAGTGGGGCCTTTGGCCATGTCATGTGGGTATGTAGGCTACGCGGGTGACCTACACTGGCTACGCTTCATATTTTTCCGATGAGCACAACAATAGTTACACTCATTTAATATTTAAACAAAAGAACATTTGTGGAGGTTTTGATGGATGATCAAACTACCTAGCCTACAGTAGGCCTAGCTTATACCAACTGCATGCTCATGTACACCGGCATGTATATGAACATAGTAACATACCAATGAACATAGTAACAGACCATTTAGTAATGTGAAGGTGGGCTTCAAAACAGCAACGTCATTTATTAAAGTGAAAAGATCAGTAGACATATTCCTACCAGTAGACATATTCCTATCCATTAACCCCTCTAACATACGTAGCCTATGCGTACTATAGAGCCAGGTCTCCTACGTAGCATGCAAAGGCCTTCCCTCAAAAACAAATCATCGGACCAACACAGTGAAATAATGTACCATGTATTTCTGGTGCTAACAATGTGTTTGATGGCACCAACAAGAATGCCAAAGTAGTTGAAAAGGGATTTTCTTTACAACATAGGCCTACCAGACGTTGGGCAATCCACAAACACAGCTGTTGGGACCCGTGGCAACGGTCTGAGTTAAAAGTTATGCCCAATTGATGGCATATGGTATATCTGTAAATAGTGGCTCCAACTGAAACAAGGGCATTATTTTGGTTATGGTAGTGCAAAAAACAGGCCACATACATCACACAGCCAATCTGATCCAGTTTCAACGTTTCAAAGGAAACTTCAAGTTTTGCTCTTACTGCGCAATTTCCCGCCGAGCAACAACACCATACCTCCTCTTTTACATGTCTGCGGTGACACAATTGTGAATCAAGGACCATACTCACACTGTAGAGCTTGTCAGCTCTGGAAACTATGGAACCATGCTAGACCTATCCAACTGTTTGAATGCGTAAACATGCAGAATGTTAACTTGAGAATGGTAATGTACTGTCACACTGAGTATGATATATGGCATGAGGGCACAACGCTACTTGTGATTCTCATAATCACGAGCCTGGCTCTGCAGCTTAAATGGAAGGTGTTGCTGCACTACGTTTTTGGAAAAGGAGCATTGCCAAATGTTCTATTCGCTACATCATTGTGTTCAGTGATGACAACACCAAGACAGTTGGCTATTTAAACGAGGCAAAGGTGTACAATGTCCTGGTAGAGAACGAAAAATGCGTCAACCACATCATGCAGCCTTGCAGATGTGTGCAAAGCAGCACAAAACTCTCAGGGTACGGGGAAAACTCACTAAAGTAAGAAGGAAGAAGTTGGGGTCCTATTACAGGAATGCCCTCACTCAACATGATACTGTGGAGGAGATGCAGAAGGTGATATTTGCGGTTTAAATACACTGCTCCAAAACCGATAAGAGAACCACTCCATCAATGTGTGCAGGCTCTTGGTTATACCACAAAAATATGGCAAGTAACATCAGTACTGTTGCTCCAAACAGCCATCAGTCGTTGCCAAAGGCAGTAGCAGAGCAGCTGTTGCCTCTCGTTCATGTATTGTCCAACGAGTCAGTACTCATAAGATGTATGAATAAGAAAATACAAAATGCGAATGATCCTCTGAATGCTTTGTTTGAAAAAGATACCCAAAAACTGTATTTGTATCACAATCTGTAATCAAGACTGCAACAAGTAAGGGCATTCAATATTTCAATGAGGGTGCAGCATCAACACGAAAGATAATGCATCAGATGAGACTTAGTTTTGGTACTGAAACACTTAAGCTGACCGATAAGAAGCACAGTCGGAGACGGTCTCAGTAAGAACAAGCAACACAGGTGGCATAGAGGCAGAGAAAAAAGACCAGTGGAAGAGGGTGGAAGAGAGTGGAAGGTGTATAGTATGCACCTGGACAATTCCATGATATTCAGAGCAAGCCTGGGACATCAGAGTAGGCATTGGGCTACTTCATGCACTGACATTCACTGAACGAATGATTCAGAAACTTTTTATTTCTTTATTTGTATTTTTCTCAATACTAGTGTTTTTGGTATTGGAAACCACATAACTCAGCCAATTGCTTTGTATTAACAGCTAACCTGCTAAAGAGAAGGGTGATGGATAGTTCTAGGGACTGACATTTTTTTAATAAGCATCTTTAAAAGTTCTTACCTAAGATATATAATTGCATCTAGCAATTAACTATTCTAATTATGCAAAAGCACGATCTTTGGTGGATGGGAAAATAATATCCGTCCATAGATCTGTTTATGAGCTTTAAATGGACACCTCACGCAAATCATTTCCATTTCTTATCATAAGATACGGATATCCCAAAATAACCTTATTAATGATGCAAACTAGCTCATTAATATACAATATTTCGATTTAATAAAATTGTCAAAAAAATGACAATTGAGCATGGAGTTTGTGTAATTATTATAAAATAGTGTAATCATATTTTTTTCACCAGAACCTCCCCTTAAGCTTACGAAGTACGTAGTGTGTATTAAAGGGATTCATAAATATGTTGGGTTCATATAATAATTTCCCATCCAATAAATAAAGTTTATGAAACTTTGATATCACCACGGCTTGGTTCTGCACAGGCAACCCCAACACAGTAGCGTATAATGCTAGCGGCCCAGGTATAGACTACTGACAATAAACATTGGACATCCCCATCTGGACTTTAGATAAAAGAGCATTAAATTATTATAGCCTAATAAACGAACTTTAACAAGTTGTAACCCGTTTATTCCGAGTTTCGCGATATTAAACTTCATGACACGAGAGCCCTTTCGAGTTGTTCTGCAGAAAACAATACCACATAACACGATTATCTGTAAACAACGGTAGGTTAAAATTGGGTTGGTTACAACAAAAACGTGAAGGTAAAAATGTTCGACTCAGAATACTTATACACTAAAGATGGCCAAACATCTCCTAAATTATTTCTTAAAGCATTTCCTACATGCCATCAGGCATAATGCGCAAAATATACAACAATTTTTAGGAGTTTTGAGATAAGTTTGCTGCTAGGTTTTGTTTGCAAAGATGTTCACTCAACACCAGTTGCTAGTGGAAGATACATGTTCTTTCCACCTTAGATTTTCATTGCGTAAATATTGATTCCATTTAGACAGTGTAATGGAGTAATAGCGACATTTCCGCACCAATCTGCAGCTAAAAGACCAGATAAATAATTATTGGGGAAATATACGAAGTCGCGCTAATCGAGTAGCGGTTCAAAGTATCAGTGAGGTATTGCATAGGCTTAGGACTCGCGCGAACCTAGCTCCTGTATAGTATATGCCTGGTACTAGAGGTGTCATAATGTAACCGAAGCCATCTTCACATGTATTTTTGTAGATGTTTTAGTTACAATTGTTTGAGACACTGCAGTAGCCCTAGCTTATTTATGATTCTGCGAAATGTTTTACTTTGTTCATCACATACTTTTGGTGGAAAAAAAGTTTAAATTAAATATTGCACAGAAACATAATTTTCCAATGTAAAATTGCGTAGCAACATGTATCTGCCTAAGTGCCTAACCTTTGTTCATTGAAGGTATTGATGTTGTAGATCTGTACCATGGAGACTTGAACAGCAATCATAATGGCGAGTGAATTTTGCGTTTTGGCGAGTAGATTTCCAATCACGGTCGCCAAATAGCGAGTAATTTTAAATATATGTATGGAGGCCTGGGGCCTGTTTCACAAAGATCACTAAGTCGCGTACAAGACTTAGTCCACTCTTCACTAAGTAGCTTAACGGGACTTAGTCTACGTCTCGTCTTGACGAGACTTAGGGACTGATCTT
>JAIPMN010013163.1:513-14965 GCA_020650975.1 Apostichopus californicus | reverse complement strand
TATATGTGTATGTGTGTGTGTGTAGGCCTTTGTTCCACGTTTGTTTCATACATTATATAAAAAATTAACACTTTTTACAACACAGATGACATGGTTACAGCACAACATTATTATTATAATAACGGATATTGTTCATTTTCAGACACGCCTTTGTCCTATTTTAGCGCGTAACGAAGGTCACTTTTGCGCCGAAGGACACAGGCGTGACAGCAATATTCAATATTGGCTATTTAAACATGTTTTTCTTTTTATGATGTCATCTGTGTGGTAAACAGTGTGTAATTTACATAATTTTATTAAATGATGAGTTTACTAACATTTTGGAGAATTGATAGGCTATAATAACACTAACGAAATAAAATAAAAATATAGTTGGGGTATTCTTATCCATGAATTTATTTTCGTACGATGCTCACTAAAATTTAAAATATGGTGTTAAATGTAACAGCTCATCTGTCCATGTGTTATTTCCAAGTTTCATGTTTATTTATTTTACATGTCCATGGCAGTTTGTCGTGCAATTGATACATGCCGTTGGTAATGATTTAACTTATATTGCTATCTTCCCATAAAATTTGAGTTGTCTATATGATGTAGAGCTATGCATGGGTTGTATGCGAAATGGATACGCCCGTATACCTTTATCGTTGTGTGTGTACAAGGTCAAATCTCAAACAACCCTGTAAGTGGTATCGGCTCGTAGTTAATGGTTCATAACATGTCAACAGTTATAACATTTTGAGCCTAAAGTAATCATTTCACTACATCGGAATTCGATATCCCATTTACACTGTTTACTATCATATCCAATGCTAATGTATATGCGTAGGTTACAACAGTAAATACACCATTCGTCGGAAAGGAAAAAACCTTTCAATGACCATTCTTAAATAGAAATATAACAAAGCTTAGATTACTTATAATATGCCAAATTGCTGTTTTTTGAGTTCGTCGCGTGCTTCTATAGGCTAATTATTGTCTAACTCTGTATAATGAATAAAGAAGTTCCCTAGCTCGACTATATAGCTCAAAGTTTCTATGAGAATTTGTTACACAGTTTTTCACAGTATCCGATGACAAACTTAACGGGTAAAAAGCTAAATAAGGGTGAAAAGCAAATTTAATACGTCGATGCAAAAATACTTACATACCACACGTTCGATCAAGGACGACGTCTGTGACTAAATGGCAGTTAACTATATTCGTTGGTAATTATATATTCTGTTCATTGATATTTTATTGATTTTTTTGGGGGTCAAATTGCCAAGTACATTACAAAACCATAATTTGTGTGGAAACGGTAAAGAGTAAAACGTTGACATGTCAACGAAATTATCAAAGAAAGGACGAATTTTGTACATTAGAAAAAAAAAACACGAAATTTTGACTTAAATATACAGTGAATACCAACTTCAGCACGTCGAACAGTGTGGTCTAATGTGAGGAACAGCTGCAGCCGAGGAATTGGCAAATATACAACTGGTCAATATTATGACGATTCCGACCAGTTCTGATAAACGGAGTGTTACTGCAGATATTAAACTTGGTCAATATGCTCTATGAAAAGAAAGATGGCCTCAAATCGAGAAATGACATGTATACGACGAAGAATTACCAACTTAAGATTTGATTCATCTGTAATTATTTTAGTAATTATATCACATTTCTTCCTGCCCGGGAGATCATGAATCTACTTTAACATCAAGTCGTTCCCACCACAAAAGTTATCGTGTTCACACACAAAAACAAAAGCCCAAAAATTGCCATAGGTTTTCAATGTCGATGATGGTAACCCCCACAGGCGATAGTTATACTACTACTAATCATAACGTATGTGTAAGTTAACATATATGCTGTTATAATACAATGCAACCTCGCGTGGCAGTTGACTGTGTCGTGTGTACATTAGCGTCACAATGAAAGATACGCCCATAACGAAGTTACTCCTAGCCCAGGCCTGAAACCATACACAGTAGCATTGGGGTTGTAGTATCGCTCAGATACTCTAACCGGTATAATGTGTAGTATCCATTCCTTCCTTAAATTGGACTAGTAATACCTGACGGGAGGTAACACCGTCATGATCTCCCGGTTACCGTCATGATCTCCCGGTTACCGTCATGATCTCACGGTTACCGTCATGATCTCCCGGTTACCGTCATGATCTCACGGTTACCGTCATGATCTCACGGTTACCGTCATGATCTCACGGATACCGTCATGATCTCACGGTTACCGTCATGATCTCCCGGTTATCGTCATGATCTCACGGTTACCGTCATGATCTCACGGTTACCGTTATGATCTCCCGGTTACCGTCATGATCTCCCGGTTACCGTCAATATCTCACGGTTACCGTCATCATCTCACGGTTACCGTCGTGATCTCACGGTTACGTTATGATCTCACGGTTACCGTCATGATCTCACGGATACCGTCATGATCTCACGGTTACCGTCATGATCTCACGGTTAGCGTCATGATCTCACGGTTACCGTCATGATCTCACGGTTACCGTCATGATCTCACGGTTACCGTCATGATCTCACGGTTACCGTCATGATCTCACGGTTACCGTCATGATCTTACGGTTAGCGTCATGATGTATGGATCAAGTCGTTTAATTTATTTGCCCAGGCACAATCTTGTGGAGATTTTTTAACATCCAAGTACCTTATTAGTATTATAAGATAATTCAAAGGGGAAATCATCTGGTGCCCCCAGCCCAGAAATGGCTGTAGAAAGGTTGCCACCACAGCTAAGTTGGCAGAGCGCTTTGGAGTATTATCAGAAGTGATTGGTTCCAATGCCCGTTCCACCCATAATTTACTTTGCTCTTTATCTGTGTGTAAAATTTTCCAGTCACTTTTTGATTATTTGTTAACTAATATAGGCCTATATATACTGATTGGCATAACTGGCATTTAACACCAACACTTTTCTGTGTATAGAATATTCTAGTCTATGTTAGCTACTTTGCATGGCACAATCATGCAAGGGAAATTGTTATTGTAAGTATATTACGCTAATCATATTAGTATGCGCGAATCATACCGGCATATTGTATTGCATTCATCGGACTTGAAACGTCAAATAATATGTTAATGATATATGACTCCTCTTATGAACGTGCCCATTGACTTAAAATTATCACCGCAAAATTAACGTTTTCAACTTGTTCCAAAGTGACAGTCACCTTTTTAAATTCACTAAGTCTAGCCATAGCCACCATATTGTGTTTCCACACCCCGTATATTTGGTTGAAGAAAAATGCTTCGTAATCTCATTATTTACATTAGTCTCTCTGCATGTAGCTATCATATAGAAACGATTATCGGATCTTCGGAACATGGTAGTCGGAGGCAGCTGGAATTTTTGTTCTCTTTTGTTAATTGCATTATAAGAGGTGACTTTACAAAATCGTTAGTAACCATAACCATTGCATCTTACACGCTAAATGCATCTCGACAAGAAGATAGTTTGCAACTGTTTAACTTTATTACCATGTGTGTAAGTCTTCTTGACTTAGTAATATATGTATGTATGTATGTGTGTGTGTATGTGTGTATGTATGAAGTTTGTATGAATGTATGGGTGTATGTGGGTGTGTGCGTACTCACCTTTTCATTAATTGTGGAGCCAGTGACTGAAAACACATCTAGAAATGTGGGACAGCAATAGCAATTGTGGGACCACTGCCTGGTCCCACAATTTACAACCTATAGAACCCTATTTTCCCATCTTCTGAGTGATCATCTTCATGACTATGCATGGTGCCAAAAATTCTGTATGTTTTCTCATTGTGTCTTTTTGTGTGGAAAAAACATAATACACTCTAAATACACACTAATATTGATGAAGGGCTATTGTGAATAGCGCCCTCAATGGTATTGCAGAATGTCACTGGTGAGGGAAAACACACATACTTACCTCCACAATAATATTGGGACCAGTAGCTTGGTACTTTATATCTTTCACTTTTACAGTTTTTGTTTTGTTTATTTGCCAGCTGATTAACTCTAATTAGTTTTAATGATCTTCTGCCAGGCCTGTACATGATATTCTTACTTCATATTTCAATGTGTGTGTGTGTGACGCTTTAGCTTGTATGCAGGATAACTCAACAAGGGAATGACCGAACATTACCATACTTCGTGGGTGGGTGGCCCATAGTGAGTAGATGAACCCTATTGTTTTTGGTGCCAAAGGTCAGTTAGATGCAAAAAACCAATATATTAAAAACAGCAATAACTCCCATTGACAGGGTCCGACATGGTTGATATTTTGGGAGTAGTTTTGAATGGGGTAAGGGATCGTTTCCAAACATAACGGTAATGTGATCGAAGGTCAACAAAGGTCAATTAATGATAAAAAACTAGTATTTTTGCGATAACTTGAGAACGAAATGTCCATTAGGGTTGGGAGTTGCTTCAATGTAATCCAATTGTCGAGCCGCATCTGGGTGACCCTTGACCTCAATTTGACCTCTGGTGACCTTTAAGTGTTTTGGGGATTTTTACAGTTTCGATGCTATTTTCAGATGTCAAAGGTACCTTCTAATCATAAATGTCAATAGGTTGACCCCGTGTGACCTTTGTGTGCGAAGTTATAATGGGGTCAAAGTTTTCGGTCGCAGTTAGGATGGCTGTACAGACTTGTCGTGTTCATTTTTGGAATCAGGAGATAAAACTACATCTGAAACCAAGGTCAAAAGGTCAAAGGTCACATTAGAAAAAAATGTGCTTATTTTGGGAGGAAACGGGCAAAAAAGAAAAATTTGGTTTTGATGCTAGATTTGGATATCAAAGGTACCTTCCGATCAAAAATGTCAATGGGTTGACATCCGGGTGAGCTTTGTGTGTGAAGTTATACGAGGTCAAAGTTAATTTTCAGACATTTAATGCAATAACTCCCAGTGCCAAGGTGTGACACGGATTATAATCTGGGACTAGTTGCAAATGGTATAGGGATATATTTTCAAACTTAACGGTCATGTGATCCGAGGTCACCAAAGGTCAATTAATGTTAAAAAAGTAGTATTTTGGGGGGAGAAAATGGGCAAAGAAAAAATGTTTGAATTTTTATAGTTTTGATGCTATATTCACGACTCACCGATCAAAAATGTCAATGGGTTGACCAAAGGTGACCTTTGTGTGTTAATTTACATGAGGTCAAAGTTAATCTTCAGACATTTAGTGCAATAACTCCCAGTGCCAAGGTGTGACACGGTTGATATTTTGGGACAAGTTGCAAATGGTATAGGGGAATATTTTCAAACTAACGGTCATGTGATCCGAGGTCACCAAAGGTCAATTAATGATAAAAAACTAGTATTTTGGCGATAACTTGAGAACGAATTGTCCATCAGGGTTGGGAGTTGCTTCAATGTCATCCAATTGTCGACCCGCATCTGGGTGACCCTTGACCTCAATTTGACCTCTGGTGACCTTTAAGTGTTTTGGGGATTTTTACAGTTTCGATGCTATTTTCAGATGTTAAAGGTACCTTCTGATCATAAATGTCAATATGTTGACCCCCGTGTGACCTTCGTGTGCGAAGTTATATGGGATCAAAGTTTTTGGTTGGAGTTAGGATGGCTGTACAGACTTGTCGTGTTCTTTTTTGGAATCAGGAGATGAAACTACATCTGAAACCAAGGTCAAAAGGTCAAAGGTCACATTAGAAAAAATGTGCTTTTTTTGGGAGGAAACGGGCAAAAAAGATAATGTTTGGTTTTGATGCTAGATTTGGATATCAAAGGTACCTTCCGATCAAAAATGGCAATGGGTTGACACCCGGGTGAGCTTTGTGTGTGAAGTTATACAAGGTCAAAATTAATTTTCAGACATTTAATGCAAGAACACCCAGTGCCAAGGTGTGACACGGTTGATATTTTTGGACAAGTTGCGAATGGTATAGGGGAATATTTTCAAACTTAACGGTCATGTGATCCGAGGTCACCAAAGGTCAATTAATGTTAAAAAACTAGTATTTTGGGGGGAGAAAATGGGCAAAGAAAAAATGTTTGAATTTTTACAGTTTTGATACTCTATTTAGGTCTCACCGATCAAAAATGTCAATGGGTTGACCCCCGGGTGACCCCCGGGTGACCTTTGTGTGAAGTTATGTGTACAAGTTCAAAGTTAATTTTAGACATTTAATGCAATTAACTCCCAATGCCAAGGTGTGACACGGTTGATATTTTGGGACAAGTTGTGAATGGGGTGGTGGAACATTTTCAAACTTAACGGTCATGTCATCTGAGGTCACCAATGTTATCATATCTGTTGACCCGCTTGTAGGTGACCTTATATTTCTTACATTTTCGACGCCATATTCAGATCTCAAAAGTGCCTTTTGATAAAAAATCCGATCACAATTTGTGATCACAAAAGTGTTGGCTATAGTGTTGGTTACTTTATGGGTACATGTATGACCACAATTACTTGGACTATTTGATCCCAATCTTGCTTGATAATATTATGTGTATTGGCATATACCCCTACGCAAGGAACCACAGTGCCCTTCGGCTCTTGTTCTTAAATCGCTCGGTTCCATTTCGAACGGTCTAGCTGAAGGTGTGTCTGGATGTGATGCAGTCTGTGGTTAATCTAAGAAGGGACAGTGCCTCTGCAGTAAACACATGCCAGCCTTTTGCAAGAAGAATTTGAATTGATGAAATGGATGCTTACTTTGTGAAATGTTAACAGATTGAATATTTTTTTGCTTTAAAATTGTATTTTTTGGGACTAAATGATGACAGTGACAAAAAAAAAGGTGTACAAAGTACTTTGAACTTTGAAACTTTAAACCGTTGTACAGAGTTTATAAAAGTGTCTCCCACCATTGACGTACTAAGCATTAAGAATGCAGCTTTGTCAAGGGAGTAATTGGGGGGCAAGAGTGTTACTGTTTTCTTTGTTTTTTTTTCATGGGTTCAAATATTCTTATGATGATAGTGAATAGGAAGATATAACACATGATTTGACACTTGATTTTGATATAGATTAATTGTACAGAAATAGAGACGACAGCACTGTGGGCTCATGGATCTAACTTTGAAGGCAGAACAAAATGGTACTTTGTATTCTTAAAGAAAGGGACAAGATGAGATGGATATCTTCTTTGAAAGCTTTAAGTACCAATGTCAAATACTGTATGAAAGTTAGCATCCCTTCAATGAATTTAAAAAAAAAAATATTTTTCAATCTTTTTGATATCCAGAATAAAATCAGGAGGTAAAATCAGAGTTGTTAGAAAGTGTCACGGATGGGTCAAGACACTAGTGGGTCCAGAGTACTCACTGACGGAAGGGGTGGGCAAATGATTTGTTTCCAGTCTGTGCCCTGGGTGTTATATTTTACAAAATTTATAGCAAAGTTAAAAAAATAATTATGTTCAAATTATTATTATGGTATTTGCCTGATCTTCCTCACCAAATTCGTGGGGTTTATGCCGTACCTACCTCGCCAAATTGGTAAGTGGGTAGCACGAAACCGGCATATGTCAATTTTAATTCAACATATGTCGATCTCTTCCACATATGTATGTATTGTATGTACTTTAGATCCTTCTGGAAGCAGGAACTTGGGAAGAAGCCTCATTGGCTTATCAAAGCCGCAAGCTGACCGAAATCAGTCTCTTAGATTCATATTTAACGTCCGTGATTATGAATTGTCAATTGTCAACAACTCTGTAACTGGACGACATACATTAATCTTGGAGTGACTCGGAATGGGGTCCATACGATTGGAAGGCACCGGCGTTAACCACTGAGCTAACACTCCTTAGTGTTGATTCCTTGTTGATATCTGGATTCCTTCCAATCACAGCACTAGAAAACAACATGTGACACTTGTCGTCCAATGAGAGCATGAGAAACCGACAAATGTCAAGTTAATATGACAAAGGCCTATGTAGATTTCTTTCACATTTGACAGGTCTTTTCCCATCGAAGCACTAGAAAATATCATGTGACAATTGTGGATTTGTGGTCCAATAAGAGCATGACAAACTGACATGTGTCAATTTAATTAGACTTATGTCAATTTAATTTGACGTATGTCGAGTTCGTACAATCAGAGCACCAACATCTGTCAGTGTAATTCAACATATGTCGATTTCATCCAATCAGAGTACTAGCATATAACATATGACCATGGTCGTCCAATGAGAGCATGAAAAACTGACATATATCAAGTTGTAATTCAACATATTGTTGTGGTCCACAACAAGTTAATGTGTACTTTGCAACGGTCGAATCACCCTCAAACTTATCTCTAAAAATAGGCATAGTATGTGTGTAGCATAGCTACTAATTTGTAACTCTGTTTGTACTAAGTCTGTGGATGCAGCGGGCGGCTGACCGGTTGGGAGAGTGATGTTGTCCTTCTTTAGTTTATGCAAATTTGGAGGTCAGGAAGGTCATCAAACTTGCTGACGATTTGTAGGTCAGACCTTTCGATTCAAAACAACGGCGTATCTGTCGTGTATGGCAAGCCATGTGGGACAAACACTTCATAATATATCCGCGTATTAATTGGAATATATACGCGTATATATTATTAGCCAATCATATGGCTTAAATATATCCGCGTATTAATTCGAATATATACACGTATTAATTCGAAAATATACACGTATTAATTCGAATATATACACGTATTAAATAAAATACATATGGGGATTAAATCCAATATATGCACGGATTAATTAGAATATACACGAAAACACATTTCCGCTCTTGCTGTGTACATATACCAACGATAAATGTGTTGGCGGGCTCCGCGATCTCGCTTCAAAAAGCGAAACTTTACACATGTAGGCTATAACACATGTATATTCGAATTAATACGCGTATATATTCGAATTAATACGCGGATATATTATGCGGTGTTTGTCCCACATGGCTTGCCATAGACCTGTCGATTCAAAACAACGGCGTATCTGTCGTGAGCTGCCCTTGAAGAGACAACATGCGCAGAGTGGCATATTTGGCTAATTCTTTAACTATTCCCTACATCGAACAAAATTGGTCAATTGTTTAACTGTTTCCTGTATCGGCCAAACTTGGCCGATGTTTAACTGTTTCCTGTATCGGCCAAATTTAGCCAATTGTTTAAGTATTTCATTGTCTGACGGTTATATCGAAAATGTATAAAAAGGGGTGAAATTCTACTTAGAAACGCACTCTTCCGTTTGGATCGAGGTTCACAGACTCGAATAGCTAGAGTCAATCCGATAGGCAGTATTTGCAAGTAGTAGTACACTGTAAGTCAATAAGAGTTACCGTAGTCTGATTAGGCATTTGTACTGGCACTGACAGGCAGTGTAGGAAGCATTGCTTTTGTAGCAACCAATTTACTAAACATTATATTCTTATTTTATCACACAATTTTTCTTTTATATAAGATTCGTTGAGAATAAATTTAGCAACACCGCTCGACATTTTCTTTTCCTATCGCCTTCTCCGGAAAGCGACAATATTTCGATTTCAGGACTTACGGTATACTAGGCGCACCACACACTTCGACACCAAAACACTAAGGAATTTTTCTGGGAGGGGGGGGGGCGGTGAGGGGGGGGGGAAACTTGCTCATTGTTCTATTTTTCCACATATCACTTATAAGTTTGTGTAAGTATTTGTAAAATGAACGGTTCAAAGGTCAACTAATTGTTGATGATCATGATGAGTCACCCAGATACATATACAAGTTTAGGCCTACATGCGTTGAATTATTTGTAAGGAGTAAACGAGTAATACTATATGCACCTTCAGCAGGTGGTCGTTCACATAATAGTTTCAGGAGATAAGTAATACGTTATTCAAGTATACAGACCAATCAAGCGACGTTTATTTCATGTTGAATGGGACTGAATGGTTCATACAAAGATCTCGGTTTCTTAGTGGTTTTTACAGTCTTTCATGGACGGTATACCGTTCAATGCGCGTGCATGTACAGTATTATTTCATAAGTTATATATACTGCCAAGCTTACAAAGCACTGATTTTGCTAACATTTAACAAACATTACTTATTGTGAGGGACATATCAAACATCAGCCACCACAGGACCACAAGTGATGTGCAGTCTGCATGCAGCAGTGTTCAAAGTTATCTTTGGATTGGAATTTCATTCGAATTGAATTGTAGCTATTAAGAGAAACATGAATTTCTAACATAATTCGTACAACAAACTAATAGTCATCCTTAATCCTTTATAATCTATGTTGTGTCAGTCATAGGACGTCTCCGTATACAAGTATCTCTTCCAAGCATCTATTTCCTGAAATCTGCTCACGTGTGTGAAGCCCTCGTCAAAAGAGGTCATGAGGTCACCTTCATCATCAGTAGCGTAAGTTCATACCGGGTTTCTGATTCAAGGTGGGGTCCTTTGTTTAACTTTATCGTCTACGATAATCCCCATCCTGATAATGCGTTTAGAAAGACCACTGACGTGCTCGTCAAAGCATCTTTCCAAGATGGTATTACATCAGGAATGTTGCAATCAGCCGAACTTGTCTATAGTTCAATGGTACCAGACTGCCAGCAAGTTTTGTCCGATCTGGATATTTTAATGAACAAAGTCATCGCGAAGCAATTTGATATTCTGGTATATGATGGAAGATGATTATGCATGCAGTGCTTATCTAACAATCCATGATTCCCCGTACTACGAGGATCGACCCCGTCAGGCTACAATCCATTATTCGCCGTACTACGAGGATCGACCCCGTCAGGCTACAATCCAGGCTTCGCCGTACTACGAGGATCGACCCCGTCAGGCTACAATCCAGTCTCCGCTGTACTATGAGGATTGACCCGGTCGGGCTAAAATCCAGTCTTCGTCGTACTATGAGGATCGACCCCATCGGGCTACAATCCAGGTTTAGCCGTACTTTGAGGATCAACCGCAAATTTGGCATATATTCCCAATGATGATGGTTTTATTGTGTTTTAACTAGTGTCATACGTTGCTACTCTATCGAAGTGGATGATAGTAGAGATAATCAAGGGATACTCGTCAGTTCCATGTACAATAATAAGTTTGATAATCAAACATCATTAATCCGTTTGTGACGCCCAGTTTGCTAACTAGATATCTCAAGAAAAGAAGCATGAGTAAACCTCATATTTGGTGTAGAAGTACCACATTGAGGAAAAGAAACCTTTTTTTTTTTGTAGAGGTCAAATTTCATTTTGGGTCACCAGTGTTCAAATTGTGAAAACTTTGCTAACTAGATATCTCAAGAAGAGAAGCATGGGTAAACCTCATATTTGGTGTGTAGAAGTACCACATTGAGGAAAAGAAGCCTATTGTTTTTGGTAGAGGTCAAAGTTCATTTTGGGTCACCAGTGGTTAAATTGTGAAAACCTTGCTAACTCGATATTGCAAGAAGAGAAACGTGGGGAAATCCTCATATTTGGTGTGTAGAAGTAACACATTGTGTACAAGAAGTCGTTTGTTTTTGGTGGAGGTCAAATGTTATTTTGGGGTCATCAGCCGTCAAATTGTGAAAACCTTGTAAACATGATATTGCAAGAAGGGAACCTTGGACAGATCTCATATTTGGTTTGTAGATGTACCATACCAAATTTATGGAGCCTATTATTGCTTTTGGTGGATGTAGGTCATTTGAAGTCAACAAACGCCAAACATTTACTTCACTCCCCTCTTACCTATTTCTCTACACTAACATACCTTTCTAAACATAATATCGCAAGGGTAGCTTGGACAGATCGCATATTTGGTATGTAATTGTACCACATTTAGTACAAGAAGCCTTATGTTGTGGGCGGAGGTCAATGGTCGTTTGAGTTCACCATGGGTCAAATTGTGAAACCATGATTTATACAATTTTTCAACAAGGACAAATGTCATATTTAGTATGTTGATGCATCTATCACATTTAACACAAGAAGCCTGTTGTTGAGGTCAATGGTCATTTCAGGACAGCCTGTGTCATTGTGAATGTATTGTTTGTCACATCACACTGCTTTTCACTGTATTACTAAGATCAAGTATGTTGTACACCCTTACTATACATTACGTCAGATACATGAAGAAAACTGCTCATGTTACATCATCAACTGCCACAATGCATTATTTGCATTCTGGTTATTACAGCTAGTCATTTTCAATGGTTTTAAGCACTCGAGGCTTATAATAAAGATTTTCTAGTCCGCAGATAAAAACGTTCATCATATTTTCCACCGCCACTCATAAAACAGTATTGTTCGTAACCTTCTTAAACATTTAAACCAAATTCACAGCAATTAAATGAAAAGCCTCCTCTCGTAGAGTCAATGTATAGGCCGACTTGGATATACGAGGAAGATTATTAACTGTGATTTCAACTGTTAATTAGGCCTAAATATGAACCGAAGTTGTTGGGAATATTTGCGGCACACAACGTTCATTCATAATTTGATTCTATACATACTGGCAAGAAACCTTCCCCCGGGACTAACATGTAATTTGCAAACATCAACATGTTTGTTTTCCTATGTTTAATTACACTATGTTGTTTTGAATTGAGATTAGCTGTTTCAATTCAGTATTTTTTCTTAAGTTCTTTATTCCAGTATATGAAGTATATAAAATGTATACCTAGGACCAATTATATATATGAAGACCAAATAATTCATTAATAAAAATGATTAGAACAGAGACAGATTAAAAAAAAAAGATATATATAGTGTGAACAGTCCAATTTTCCTCAATGAAACTACATTAGTCACTGATTAAGCGATTCGGTAAAACTGTGTTGAAAGCACTTGAATTTATATTAAGTTATATATGAATATAAATAAATTACCTTAAGGGATGTGAAGTTCACAATATGCCAAAGACTGTGATGTATTCGATTTCAAATGCAACACAATTTTGAAGTATTTATTTTGTATCTTACAACAACAACAACAACAAGTACCCTGAAACAAATTTATCATTGTACGTCTGACATCACATCTGCTTGCTTCAAGTTCACTTTTGGTCTCGGTATCAATCTGATGTTAACTGAAAACGTTGCCTAGGAAATGAATTCAAACTTCTACTGGAAGCTTACATTGTATTCGTCTTTCATCAGCCAAATATAAACTTTCTCCATGGAATAGCCTTTTTATAAGTTTGGTTATCTATCGCCGACTGGTATCAGGGCAAATAAAATCCGTTGCCAAAACAACCTCAAAAAAATCAATAAACAAACTCTGATTATGGTCTGTTTTTTTGTTTTTTTCATCAATATGGAATATTTTATGAAAGTTTGTGACGATCATTAATTGCCTCATTTACTAGAAATTAATTAAGAACTTCCATTTTATATTACAGTTTTCAGTTTTCTATAGAAGACGTGCGACTTTTTACACAACACTCAATCACAATAGGTATATGAATACATAATTGTCATTGCCACCGCTTTCTAACTGTTTACATATACATATATGCTTTCAAATGATCATGAAAAGTACGTTGGTTCTGAAGGAAACTTGTGAAGACTTTCCGTTTATAGGTATAAGCAGGTAACAACTCCCATAAACTATATCAATGACTTTGTACATGTAAACAAGTAACGTGCAAGAAGCAACTCGAGGAAATGGAAATTTTCGTCAAGATGTCACTTGTTCCTCACTCTGCAAATATCGCATATGTTGACACGCTGTCGAAGTATACTACCATAGTGCTTCTACATCTCGTCTGCATGTGCCGTCAATGCCACCGTCATAAAAGAAAATAAATCATTGCTTTTAATATACAATAATGAATAGACCTTTTTATTGCAAAATATATCTATTCTTTGCACAAAAAAAAGGGGGGGTTGGAGAGCACAAATTTTCGCCGAAGTCCGTTTTGGGGTCAGATCTAAGGAATGGGAGACCAATAACCATGGCGTATAGGAGCCCAATTGGTTTGGGTGCTGTAACGATTTGCCCGAAAAATGTAAGCAAAATTGAAGGGCGTACTGGTGAAACCCCCCTCACCTTTTGAGAATGTGTTACTAAATTAAAAGGTGCTAAACTTAGATGCATACTGGTGCTACCATTGGAAGGAAACTTATGTATACAAGATTTTCACTTTTCAGGTTAGTCTCCCAATATATTTCTGTATAATTTTTTCACTAGTTGGCGTCAAAAGTGTGTGTGTGTGTGTATGGGGGGGGGGGGGTGGGCTATGCGGGCATGCCACCCCCTATACACACAACTCCAAAACATCAATGCCAGATAAGTCGGGCACGTTTAGAACGTTATAGACGTTTAGTTATAAACGTTAGTTATAAACGTTATAAACGTTTAGAACGTTATAGTCTATTACTTCCTTAGGCTGTTTTTATACGGAACTACTGACTCTCATCAAACAAGATTATTGTATATATTTTTGGCAGTGCCCGAAACAATATCAGAATATTGCCCAAATTTTCACAGGAATATCTTTTTGCGGGGGGGGGGGGGGGGG
>JAIPMN010013159.1:0-11405 GCA_020650975.1 Apostichopus californicus | reverse complement strand
CTTGAAGCTTGGACAATCTCATATTTTTCGTGTGTAGGAAAACCACATTTAGGAGTAAGAGCCAATTAGTTTTGGTGGAGGTCATATGTCATTTGGGGTCACAATGGGTCAAATAGTGAAACCCTGTAAACATGATATCTGAAGAGGAAAAGCTTGTACCAATCTCATATATAGTATGAAGGAGTAACACATTGATTAGAAGCAGCCGATTGTTTAGAGTGGCGGTCAAAGTTCGTCTCGGATCACTTGGGGTACAATTGTGAAGTACAACATTGAGTAGAAGAAGCCAATTGGTTTTTGTGGCGGTCAAAGGTGATTTGGAGTCACAAGAGGTCAAATTGTGGCAACCGTGTCTCCAACTGACCGACCTATTAGATAACATGTGCCTTACGCCTCATAATAATAGAGGTTGTTTGCAATTGGAAATTAGCTAATGGGCATTCGTAGATAGTACCAGAGAAAGTCGAACCAATCGCCATTTACTTTACCGTGTCGCTAACTGCATACGTCATTCCATTACAAAGGTGTGATGTTTGTACATACAACGTTCATTGGAATGAACTATACCGTTGTGAATCAGAAACCTGCATTAAATATTTCTTTCCCGACGTATTTCGCAATTGTCGAGATTCAGTGCCAAATAAAAACTTCAGGTTTGGATGTAGTTACGTTGAGGAAACGACCAGGCGCCGTTTACGCTAAATTTTTATCAATGACCAATCTCAATGCGAATTAACTTTGTAAAACGGTTCGCTAGCTGCACGTGCTTTATGTACGGGAAGTTTTCATGTGCGGAGATTGATCACAAACTTCACGGAGCATTTACAAACATACAGCGAAATCATCATTAAATTCTAAACTAACAATTCATTACAGGGAACTGTTTAAGCTTACGAAGTACTTAATGCGTTTCAAAGGCATTCATAAATATGTTGGGTTCAAATGTTAAATTCTCAACCAATTATAAAAAGTAATTAAACATCACCACGGCTTGGTTATACACAGGCAACCCCTACACAGTAGAGTATAGTACCAGCTGCCCCGGTATAGACATAAACATTGGTCATCCCCATCTGAGTAAGGTAAAATTGGGTTCGTTAACACAAAAACCTGAAGGATAAAATGCTTCATGTCAGAATGCCAATACACTTAAGGTGGCCAAACATCTCCTACATTATTTCTTAAGGCATTTCCACATACCATCAGTCATAATTCGCCAAATATACAACAATTAAAGGAGTTTTGAGACAAGTTTGCTGTTACCGCTGCCATGATTTTTTGCAAAGATTTTGCGAGTGAAAGATAGATGCTCTTTCAACCTTAGATTTTCATTGCGTAAAAGATCGCTTTGATTTTCGCAGTGTAATGGAGTAATAGCAATATTTTTCGCACACCAATCTGCAGCTATAAGACAAGATAAATAATTGGGAAATGTACGAAGTCGCGCTAATCGAGTAGCGGCTCAAAGTATCAGTGAGGTACTGTATAGGCTTAGGACTCGCGGACGCCTATAGCTACTTGATAGTATATGCCTGGTACTGGAGGAGCCCTACTGTAACGGAAGCCAAGCTATCTTCGTAGGTAGTTTTGCAGATGTTTGATTTTTAATTGTTTGGGACAATTCCGTAGGCTCGGCTGCTTATTTATGATTTTGCGACATGTTTAACTTTGTTCAACATTTAATTTTGGTTGAAAATTGTTTAAAGTTCACACTGCACAGAAACACAATTTTCCAATGGGCAATTACGAAACACCATGTATCTGCCTAAGTGCCTAATCTGTAGTTCATAGACAGCATTAATGTTGTAGATCTGTACTATGGAGACTTGAACGGCAGTCATAGTGGCGAGTGAATTTTGCACTTTGGCGAGTAGTTTTTTAGTCACGGTCGCCAAATAGCGAGTACTTTAAAAAACAATCGGTGTCGAGGCCTGAAATCCTTTAAAACATGATAAATACTGAAGAAACATGACTTTCCAATGCGCAATTACGTAGCACCTTGTATCTGCCTAACTGCCTAACCTTTGTTCATAGAAAGTATTGATGTTGCAGATCTGTACTTTGGAGACTTGAACAACAATAATAGTTCTACTGGCGAGTGAAATTTGGCGAGTCGAGTAGATTTTTAGCCACGGTCGCCAAATAGCGAGTACTTTTAAAAATATTTGTCGAGGCCTGAAAACCTTTAAAACATGATTTCTCATGCAAATTTCTACCATTTCTTATCCATAATTTCTACCATGGTAGAAATTATGGATAATTTTCATACATGGTAAATGGATTTGCCATATTGAGTACAATACTGTTGCTTGCAAAGTCCAGTCTCATTTGAGGTCACCAGAGGTCAAACTCTGAAAATACTTTGGCATGATATCTAACGATGGGAATCATGGATACTTCTCATACTTGGTGTGTTGATGCATCACATTGAGTACAAGACCATCCTATTGTTTTTGGTGGAGGTGTGTATTGCCACGTACAGTAGACTGATCTGTGTTTATCATGCCATAGTGTAATTGTAAAATCGAAGTAGTAGATCTGGCCATTTACAAGTAACAGCTATTTCTGGTTAACAAGCAAAGTCTAGTGCAATGAAGTCATCGAAACCTCAATGCGTGTTTTGCATTCTGGTTTTATATACTGAGTCAGATCGGACAGTTGTTATAGGGAGAAGATGAAGCGCTCATAAACCTTATGAAGCAGCACCCGATACTAATGGCTCGTTCAGTAACTATTGTTAAAGTCCTGTAACACCTGTTACACATGTTACGAACACAAAGTAATTACTGATGATGGTAGTGGGATAGAGCAGACTACAGTAGTTGCTGTACCAACCATTTAGTGCGAGTTCTTTAATACGCGATTCTAAATAATGTGGTATCTAGTCGTTTTAAGGTATACCGTTCATTTCCCCACAACCGTGCATTAGTAATTACTACTTTGTTTTCATAACAGGGTAAAATGTATTACAGATGGCACCAGTAGTTACTGCATTAGACATGAGTATCGGCTGGAAGCACGGACCCTAGCAACTCCCCGGCCTGGTCAGGTGCCCCTTTTTCACATACTGGTAACTACTTTTCAAATAAATGTATTAAATACTCTGAAATTGTGTTATGCTTCCTTCTCTTCACCGTACTCTTTGTTTTATACTAAACTAGACGATTCATCCGTTTGATTCAATGAGTCCAGGTAACTTGTCAAATATGGGACAAGCTCAAATTAAACCGGCACTGATAAAAACATAGAATTACAATCATCGTACATTAAAAGATTTTACTTTTTATGTTTCATGGAACGGTTTTGTTTAGAGCTTATAAGCTTATAATGATTAACGTCACATCTGTTCATTTGTTCAATAGCTGGGAAGTATGCCAATATTTTATCTTTTATCTTTAATTAAATATATGTATTAGGGTTGAAGTTGAAAACGAAAACAAATTGTAAATTATTTCATTTCCTTCATATATATATATTTTTTTGTAACATATTTTGTAATTTTGTGGAGAGATTTCAGTTAGCAATAACCTAGATATTTTATAGTTATACTTGATGGTTTTTTTTAGTGCCGATTGGGATATATTTGTTCTTTGAAAGAGGACGTACTGGATGAAAATTATGATAAAACGTGACGAAAGTGAAGCTAGGTGAAATGCAGATAATTAAAGTACACAGCGATTATGAATATAAATCAGTTTTCCTGTTATGAATAAGCTTCCGTTTCTCTGTCTCTCTCTTTCTTGTTGTTGTTGTTTTTTGTTCAGAAAGTTTAGGTCTATACTTCACGATAAACCTGCAGTTTGTACAAGGAAGAATGAAACTCATAATGTTACTGACAATAAGAAGAACGGGTATAGATAGTTAACAGAACTAATCTATACTGTTTTTAACACGATGGTAGATCTGACGACTTAACCATTTTTTCATATAGAGCGATTAAACTGTTGGTTATGCTGATTAAATACTAATTAATCCATTTGTTAAACGCTGGATGTTTTCTTTTTACTTACGCGTATGGCAGACGAGAAGGTGACGGTGAGGTAGTTCAAGAGAATAAACAAACCCGGGACCGGTGGGGGAGGGGGGTGTCCGTTAGGAGGACCGGGAACTATATTATAAAGAATAGTTTATTCTCGTAAGGTGACTGGACATTTTAATCTAACATATACGGACCAGGTCAATTACTCTGATGCAAGGTGAAAAGCTTAGTGGGAAAACAAAAGACTTTTAAAACCACAAATGACATATGTACAATTCGTTACATATTTGTCACGGACAAATTCTGTTGAACGTCATTCCAGACTGCCTCGCTGATTACATGAAGTTAAAAATAATACGTTTGCTTTGACTTCTTAGAATTTGTAAAACTATCAATGAAAATTAAATATCATTAAAACCTGCACTGAGGATGTGACGTCATCATATAATTTAGCCTTAAAGGAGCATTCCAGAGACTAGCATATTTTAAATCTGAATATCTTTAAAAACCGGAATATTAATAGAAATGTTATAAACGAGCAGTCTTTTTCTTGGACTATAACATATCAAGATTAAATTTCTGCCTAGATTCATCCTTTAGAACTGATCAATTCATTACAAAACAAACTCTGAAATTTAGTCCATGATATTTTTCTCAATTTGTTGTATGATTTATGTGATAACTCTGTAAGTGTATATAGCCTACTATAATTTGGTCTCTGCATGGGCTGCCTCGTAAGTGGTTTACCCCCACCACACCCACCTCCCACTCGCTCACTGCCCCCCCCCCCCCCCCAAAAAAGGAGATGAAACTTTCCCATTCATTACTTAGCCTTACTTACTTCTTTTCCTTTCATATTTTTAGCACTTTTACTTCTTTACGTTACTGCTTACGAGCCTTTCCTAAGTTCTCTATTTAAACGAATTGAAACAACTTTTACTCTCAGAAGATCTCAATGAAATGCTGTATTTCCTTTCACCCAATTTTATAAAATAGTGTTGATGATTTGTGTTGATGACACATTGTGATGACACATTGTGATGACACATAGTTTTGATGACATATTTCTATGATTTGTTTGTATTATTATACATTAAAATTACAATATGTTTTGCGCTATTGTTTATTGTCTTCCTTTCTCAGTGGTATCGAAATGAAAGTTTTAATAACAATCAAAATTATTCAACACATGTCGTTAAATGGATACTTGGACAGACAAAGGTGTTTTTTTGTTTTCGTTTTGTTTGTATTGCCAGTTTAATGTAAGAGCAATTTGAGATTTGTCTTTTTACCTGTTTGATTGTAATTGAATGGAGTTAGACAAACCGAAATGGCCCAACAATCGATCTATCCCCCTTAACCCGAATCACTCGTGACGTCATGATTGAATCAGTCTTCCAAAAGTACTGCGTCTCTTCCAAATTTGTCGATACATCTATCAATTTCTGTTGGAATTTGGGACAATCTTCGATCCAAGGCTGGAAAGAAATCGTTGGTTAAGACCGGATTGATTGGATCCTGTGCAAAGGACGCCCTCATTTGATCACCAAGCATCTGACCAGGTTTGGTAAACCCTTTAAATTTCCAGTATGTTGAATTTCTAAAACTGTAGGGAAAATAAGAAAAAACTATTTATAATTAAACAAAGAAGTACAAACAAAAACAAAATTTGGTATTTGAAAAGCCAACGTTGGAGTTATAAAGACGATTATATAGTTGAAAATGTTAGAAATTCGCTATACTGTATCCCACTATTTTGACGCACACCACTTACGTTTTGTGATACTTTTAGATCTAATCAAATCTCCCATTAATTTTTTTATAAACCATTTTTAAATTACAGAAAATACGTAATTCCCCTTCTAGTTGGTTTCAACGATAATCGTAACCTATGCATTAATGCGTGTGTGTGTGCACTTGTTTTGTATTCTGACAGAGGACTTGAACAAAAGAATTCCAGGTCCTCGGATGTGATTTCTAAAGAATAACCACGTCCTCGAAAGGAATCTATTTGTAATGAGGTATTTTTTTAGGTTAGGGTTAGTGGACTTGAACGATGGAAAAAACCAATGGGGTCCTCGTCTGAATGTAAAACACGCGCACACACACATTACACACACTCATCCGCCTGATTGACTGCATAGGTTACGATTATCATCGAAACCAAAAACCTGTAAACCGGGACAGGGGGAAAGTATATTTTTGCCTTGAGAAACATCCAGGTAAAACAACTTTGTAAAGCCCTAGAAACATCAAGGACAAGTGCTAAACTTGCTTCAGATTCATTAATCCAACTTATCGGTACGAATTTCACAGGTTTTATAACCTTCAATGTGTTTAATAAAGTTTGTTTTGGTACGGGATGGAAAAAAAAGGTGAAAATCCGGACTTGTGGGAGGAAAATGTAAGTCACACATAGCTATAACGTGGGCTCCATATGGCAAACTTATAGTGTGGATAGTTTTGTTACCACCGACCCCTGTTGCCTCAGGAATTCTATGGACTTTGAGTTAGACAATCAGTGCAATGCAATGCAACAGATTGAAAAGCATTGACGCCTCTCAAGAAAAGAAGTCTATAGCTACGCCCTGCAGACGAAGACTCGGTCGAGTTTGGTGAAATCTTCCTACATTGCGAGCTTCTTATATATTATTTTCGGTTGTTGCGCACCATCCTCTTTTGGTGGACGTTGAGAGATGAGAGGAGGGAGCAGCCATGCAGCAGGGAGGAATATACACAAAGTATCGGGGCCTTTAGGGACTTTGCAGTGTCAATAGGATGTCTTTTCATCGTCACCCATCATCTGTCCGTTAAACTTACATCATTCGATCGCCAAATTCGTGCTTTAAATTAACCAGAAAATATCACAGTGTGAACTGTGTCACAATCTATAAATACCCCTAGACAATGTGTTAATTAGCCACCGTTTATCGTAAAGCCACAATTATTATGGGAATCCATTACCACAAATATATATGCAAAATTAAAGTATGTTGTCAAAAAAAATTGAAAACATTGCTAATAATCAAGCAACTATACAACTAAAACAAACTTTTAATTTGAAATTCTAAATCGTACTTATCAATCTTAAAATTTGAAACATTGTTAAATCAATAACAAATGAAAAGAAAAGCAAAAAGTACTCATTTAAGAAGTGCGCTTGGAAAATTCTTAGTAAGTATAGAAAAATAAACCATTCTCCCTCTGGCAAAAAATCAAAACGATCAAATTACAGGGAGACAAAGAAGGAACGCAAATTGAAAAGTACTTTCAATCTGGTAGAATAGATAAAAAGAGGGCGCTATTTACAAAATAAGTCAAATTAAAAGATTATCGACAATTAATTGTCAGGGCTTGCTTTTCAATCTGTTGCATTGCATTTGAATCGTCATCGGATAAGCTCCTCATTCAGACAAAATTCAAGATTTTCCCCTATCCCTGTTGGGCTAACAAAGCAAGAGTCTAGTAGATTTATTTAGTCTATGATGAAGCCAGGAAAGGTATAATTTTTTGTAAATCCGACATATTTCTACGGGCAGCTGTTACCGAAAAAAATGCGTAATCAAACTATAGTTTCAAAGTAAAAAATCAAGTATGCTGTCCAAATTATTAAATATATCGCTAAATTAATCAATTCTAAAGCGAAACATCAAATTTTCTAAAATTTCAGTGCAGATTTGAAATAATTTACAAACGAAAATATGTGAACCTAAATGTTTATGGGTGCAATCAAATATTGTCACCTCAAAAAGAGAGCAAACCAGTCTCGCGGAACCGAGACCAATGCAATACAATGCAACAGTTTGATAAGCAGGCCCTGACAATTAATTGAGGATGATCTTTTAATTTGATTTACTTTTTAAATAGCGTCCTCTTTTTTATCTATTGTACCTGTTTGGAAGTACTTTTCGATTTGTGTTGCAGTTTATCTTATCGCTCCCATAGGGAGGATGAGGTATTGTAGTTCCTCTGCCAGTTGGGTCAATTTTCTTCAAACTTGGTGAGAAGGTACCCCATGGTGAGCCCTTGTGTTTCGCAAACCCCCGGAACCACAGGTCAAAGATTAAATTGAGTTAATATCGAATTGTTGATATAACAACAAGGGGAACAGTGAATTAGACCCTTCACAGGTATAATGGAAATGTCAAGTACTATCAAAATATGTGGTTGCCATGGAAACCGAGGTCAAATGTCTCGTGTTTAAACGTCAAATGTATTTTTGAGCGCAATTTTGTGTCACAAATTTCCTAAACGGCTGGGCAGATTTTCTTCAAACTTGGTGGGAAGGTACTCCAAGGTAAACCCTTGTGTCACACAGGCCCCTGAACCAAAGGTCAAATTTAGTGCAAATCAGGTATTTGCTATAACTCCAAGGGAAAATATTGAATTGACATGGAACCGTCACATGTATCATGACAATATCAAATACTATCAAAATATGTGGTTGCCATGGGAACCGAGGTCAAAGGTCACGTGGTTGAATGTCAAATGTATATTTCATACCGGTACCCAGTCCTTAGTTACAGGCCTAGCGAAAATGAGGAGCATTAACCCTAGCATACACTAAACCTAGATCTAGCTTAAGCCGCACTAGCCTGAACCTAACTGTTATGTTAGGCCTGGGCAAATGAGTCATTCAACTAAGCTACAAACTGCATATTGTGCCTGTGCTGATCCGGTTATATGTGAAAACTTGACGGGCTTTGGAATTTCAAAAAATGTCTACGTGCCACACAGGATTATATTGGCGGTAACGCGCAACGCGATAATAGCGCGTTTAACATGGGAATGGGAAAAGTCGCTGTTTTGTGACGCGGTTAACCTTAGCCTTTGTTAAGGCGCGTCGGCCAATTTTTCTTTGCCAAATGCGCTGGGTCGATCCTTACTATTCATCACGCTATGAGCGATTCGTTACTGTTACTGCACCGGCCTCTACTGTAAGAGTATGTAGAAAGGAGAGGAAAATATAACAGCCGTAGCATTTTCTTATTTTTATGTAGGGAGACTCATTCGCGTCGCTGAGCAGACTCAGCAGAGTCTAGGTTCACCTTCGCTTCTGGATCCAGCCTATAACTTATAAAAGCGTGCGTGCGTGTGTACGCTGGATATATCTACTTCATTGTGCCAAGGCACAATTTTATTGTACTGATTTCCCAGAGAGAGATTGGTTTATTTTTCTCTAATTAATACGAATTTTCTAAGCGTACTTCTTAATTGTTTACTTGTTTCTTATCTTTTCATTTGTTATTGATTTAACAATGTGCCTTATTATAAGTTTGACTTTGAATTCCATATTTTCATGGCAAATGAAAAGTTTTGTTATAGTTGGACAGTTGGTTGATTACGCAATATATTCAAATATTTTTGACAAGATACTTTGATTTCGCATATTTTATTTGCGGTAATGGCTTCCCATTGTACTTGTGGCTTTGATGACAAATGGTTGCTAATACGTCACGATGTTCGTAGTCTAACCAATTAACGCCATACAGCTGGTTATATGTTATATCTGTTGTCTAGGGGCATTTATAGGTTGTGAGGAAGTTCACACTGTGGTATGTTTTCTGATTAGTTTTAAGTATTCACGGGTAAGGGATGGGTGGAGGCTGAAGAATTTGACGATTGAATTATGTAAATTTAACAGACAGATGATGGGCGACGATCAAACGATATCTTATTGATACTGCAAAGTCCCGTTAAGCCCGAACATAGTAATATTTGGCGTACATTCCTCCCTGCTGCATGACTGCTCCCTCTCATATATCAACGTCCACTAAAAGAGAATGGTGCGCAACAACCGAAAATAATGTATAAACTCGATCGAGTCTGCGGGGAGGGGGTGGCTTGTTCGTCTCTTGTCCATGGTATTCCTGAAGCCACAGGGGTAGGTAGTGTCAAAACTGTTTCCCGCTCTGTTTGCCATGTGGAACATACGTTATAGCGCCACAAGTCCGGATTTCACATTTCACCTCGTCCCGAAAACAACTTTATTAACCACAGTGGAACCAAATGTGAAATTCATGAATCCGAGGCAAGCTAAGCACTTGTTCATGATGTTTCTTGGCTTGTGCAAAGGTCGTTTTACCCGGTGTTTTCTCAAGGCAAATGGAAATTTTGCCATCTGTCCTGATTTACATGAACCTTCCGATTTTTTTAGGAAATCTCACGAGTTTATTTGCTACTCTCCCGGCAAAATTTGATTTGTACTATTTTTCTTTATCGTAATTGTGATTAAAAATGAATCCTGTGTATGCTTTTACTTGCTTCAGGAACGGGTAGATGTTCCACTTGGTTTTGGGGAAATATATGTATAATATGCTGATGTCATTGTGCAGCGCTAAACGTCATTACGATAATTAGTGTTTATGTAACCTATAACATTGCATAGTTTGACGTGTAATCAATGAAAATGTTTCTTTGATACTTGTTAGATCGCTTTCTTGTTTAAGTTGGTTTATGTCGAATTCTCCCTAATTTCTCTCTCAGACTTGGGGAGGGGGGGGGTGGGGGGATTATAAATTTCCATATTTTTGTGAGTGACAGGGTTGTCAGGTCTCCAAATCAATATAGACCAAGATATACACTTACAATCAAGTGTAACATTGTTTGGAAATTCTCGTATATCCAAAGAGGTGCACTTTTATTCAAAATGGAGAAATATTTTCCATAGGTTGACAGTTATACATAGATGATAATATTTCATTACTTGTTTAGGTTGAGTCTTACGAAATCGTTCAGTTTCATATAAGCAATGTATTTAAAATAAAAAGCATAAGCATACAATTAACTGTATAGCAGGAAGCTACCAAGCTGCAGTAAGATCCTCTATCTATCTCATAGTATTATACTGTACACTCGCTACCCCGCTTCTAAAATGTTACGGGATTACGTCCATGACGCCCATGACGCCCATGACGCCCGTGACGCCCGTGACGCCCGTGACGCCCGTGACGCCCGTGACGCCCGTGACGCCCGTGACGCCCGTGACGCCCGTGACGCCCGTGACGCCCGTGACGCCCATGACGCCCATGACGCCAATGACGCCCATGACGCCCATGACGCCCATGACGCCAGTGGCCGTTAGATACATCGTGGTCGTCATTCATAAATCGAGAGAAGCTTTCAGATGATAACGCAACTTTTAACCAATGATACTTATTATTCAAACGTACAATTTCAAGTTTCGGACGTATGGAACACCGTTTTAACATTTATTACTGAGTATAACTGAAATTGATTTCAGTTATCTCAAAATACCACAGAATTTCATTTATGTGAAAATTTCAAATTATCTGAAATTCTATATTATACATCTGAATTAGAGTTTCAGATACCTTAAATTCAATTTCAGATATCTTAATTAGAATTTCAGATATATGAAATAACGCACAATTTTAGAAATTAAATGTTAAAACGGCTTTCATGC
>JAIPMN010013158.1:0-11457 GCA_020650975.1 Apostichopus californicus | reverse complement strand
ATAAATATATATATATATTAATATAAATATATGTGTGTGTGTGTAAATAAATAAATAAACAACTATGGGATGTAAAAGACTAATGAATAAACATATGAACAGTATGATTTAAGCACAGGCATGCGCTGTAGGCATTCCCTTAGGCCCAAGGAGTCATGAACGTATATTGAATAACATACGACGTTTTACAGGGACGTACATGTTTTGGTGTTTACAATTAACGAGACAAGTTTACAATGAGTGTATAATCTCAAATAGGCAAATACTAAAATGTTAATCTTCGACAATGCGTTAAATATATCTCGTTCATATATACCCGTTATCACAATTTGTATTCGATGCTTCTTTATTTGTAACTATAGTCTTTAAAACTCGGAAAATATTAAATCTACGAGTTTGTAGTATGATTTTCGTTCTTGACAGTTGTCTCGAAAAGTTACTAAACTACATGGTATGCAAATGCTATATAAATGAGGCACCTGACACTGTAGTAAGCATAACGTATTTCTTGTCTCCTTTCGAGTCGGGAATAGTTCCCATCCATCTGCTGTACCATTTAGCCTTCTTAATATTTAAAATCAGGCAGACATCTTTCTCGGTGAAAATTCCGGTCTGTTCGGTCGGTCGGTGAGATGCAGCATAATAATCTAAAATATATCAAATGTTGTGTATTGTTATTAAGTGAACTGAGTTGTACAATATTGTATTATACACCTGTAACTTATGGTGATAAACAAATATGTTTTCCAGTTATAATAATAATAATAATAACGAAGAGCGACGATGACAATGATGTTGGTGACGTAAATACATTATTCACGAACATTGATATAATTGCGTGTTTTGGTTTTAATTTTTGTAAGACAGAGCACAGTTACTCACCTTCAGAATCATTAGAATTTTGCGAAATGGTATCATTAGTCGGCAATTCTGGCAATGTAGGACTATAAAGGAAAAAGACAGGCATTGTCACAATTTAAACGTATCAACTGACTCGAAGAATCATAATAATAAATAAACACTTCGTAATACAGGGTAGACCTAACTTGTTAGGCTACTGGTTGTTAGGTACGTATATCCATGAAATTTCCTAACACTTTTTAAAAATCAGTAAAAAAAGATACCGTTCAAAACAAAATCACCCGTAGATAGAGCATGAGCAAGAAAACCAAACAAATTTAACCACTTTCCATCCTATACTCCCCTTACAAAGTGAGCAAGCCAACACAATAATTCAAACCACTTTCAATCCTATACTCCCCTTACATAGTGAGCAAGGAAACCAAATAAATTAAACCACTTTCCATCCGATACTCCCCTTACAAAGTGAGCAAGCCAACACAATAATTCAAACCACTTTCAATCCTATCCTTACCTTACATAGTGAGCAAGGAAACCAAAAAACTTCAACCACTTTCCATCCTATACTCCCCTTACATAGTGAGCAAGAAAACCAAACAAATTAAACCACTTTCCATCTTATACACCCCTTATATAGTGAGCAATAAAACCAAACAACGTAAACCATTTCCATCCTACACTCCCCTTACATAGTGAGCAAGAAAAGCAAATAACTTAAACCACTTTTCCATACTATATTCCCCTTATATAGTGAGCAAAAAACCAATTACCTGAAACCACTTTCCATCCATCCACTCCCTTACATAGTGAGCAAGAAAACCAAACATCTGAAACCACTTTTCCATACTATATTCCCCTTATATAGTGAGCAAAAAACCAATTACCTGAAACCACTTTCCATACATCCACTCCCTTACATAGTGAGCAAGAAAACCAAACATCTGAAACCACTTTCCATCCTATACTCCTCTTACTAAGTGAGCAAGAAATCCAAACATCTGAAACCACTTTCCATCCTATACTCCTCTTACTTAGTGAGCAAGAAATCCAAACATCTGAAACCACTTTCCATCCTATACTACCCTTATACAGTGAGCAAGAAAACCAAACAAATTAAACCACTTTCCATCCATCCACTCCCTTACATAGTGAGCAAGGATACCAAACAACTGAAACCACTTTCCATCCTATACTCCCCGTATATAGTGAGCAAGAAAACCAAACAACTGAAACCACTTTCCATCCTATACTACCCTTATACAGTGAGCAAGAAAACCAAACAAATTAAACCACTTTCCATCCATCCACTCCCTTACATAGTGAGCAAGGAAACCAAACAACTGAAACCACTTTCCATCCTATACTCCCCGTATATAGTGAGCAAGAAAACCAAACAACTGAAACCACTTTCCATCCTATAATCCCCTTATAAAGTGAGCAAGAAAACCAAACAACTGAAACCACTTTCCATCCTATACTCCCCTTATATAGTGAGCAAGAACACCAAACAACTGAAACCACTTTCCATCCTATACTCCCCTTATATAGTGAGCAAGAAAACCAAACATCTGAAACCACTTTCCATCCTATACTCCCCTTATATAGTGAGCAAGAAAACCCAACAACTGAAACCACTTTCCATCCTATACTCCCCTTATATAGTGAGCAAGAAATCCAAACATCTGAAACCACTTTCCATCCTATACTACCATTATACAGTGAGCAAGAAAACCAAATAACTGAAACCACTTTCCATCCATCCACTCCCTTACATAGTGAGCAAGAAAACCAAAAAACTGAAACCACTTTCCATCCTATAATCCCCTTATAAAGTGAGCAAGAAATCCAAACATCTGAAACCACTTTCCATCCTATACTACCATTATACAGTGAGCAAGAAAACCAAATAACTGAAACCACTTTCCATCCTATACTCCCCGTATATAGTGAGCAAGAAAACCAAACAACTGAAACTACTTTCCATCCTATACTCCCCTTATAAAGTGAGCAAGAAAACCAAACAACTGAAACCACTTTCCATCCTATACTCCCCTTATATAGTGAGCAAGAAAACCAAACAACTGAAACCACTTTCCATCCTATACTCCCCTTATATAGTGAGCAAGAAAACCAAACAACTGAAACCACTTTCCATCCTATACTCCTCTTACATAGTGAGCAATAAAACCAAATAACTGAAACCACCTTCCATCCTATACTCCTCTTACATAGTGAGCAATACAACCAAATAACTGAAACCACCTTCCATCCTATACCCCCCCCCCCCTCCTTTCTATAGTTAGCAAGAAAAAACCCAAACAACTGAAACCACTTTCCATCCTATACTCCCCTTATATAGTGAGCAAGAAAACCAAACAACTGTAACCACTTCCATCATATACTCCCCTTACATAGTGAGCAAGGAAACCAAACAACTGAAACCACTTTTCATACTGTACTCCCCCTTACATAGTGACTATGATCGTGTGATCACGACAGTGAGGTATCACGGGTACCTTGATAACACTATTGAGTTACACGCCCCATCGATATACCAAGAAAGACCAGGGACGATAAGGAACACATTCCTGGATAGACCATGGAGGGGTTTGTCGAACTTAGTTTACTGTGTTAGTATAATACTATCATCGCTCTTGAATTGAGACGGTTGGCATATGATCACAAATAAGTTGTTGAGTATGCAGTATCTCCATTTTCCTGCACATCTTTGCTCCTAATTATCCAAAGGAAATGTTCTTACTTTTTGGAAGGATATATTTGAAAGGAATGCGCATTTTTGTTCATTGAAATATAGTTTCCGTCGGATATACCCATGTTTTATACCTAACAATGATAATATAGGTGTCCATTGAGAACAGATACCAAACACCGGTTAGGTCTAACCTCTGGCAATATTTGACAAGTAATAACAACGTTAAATTAAATTATGCAAATGTCAATACGAAAAATAACGTCAGTATGCAAGTGATGTACACTTATGAACTAAATAACATATATGACATAAGTAACATATAAGTAACAAACTTGTTCTTACCTTGTAGAAATAGGAATGTCTCTTGGTAAAGCTAAGACAATAATTGAAATAAAACTATATAAAAGGATAGGAGGGATTTATAATACCAAACAATTCGTAGATAGTAATTTTGTAGTGATTAGAAGATAGACAACGGCCATAATTAGGTGCACCTGACAATTAAAATGCCCTTATTAGAGACGCTAAAAAAAAGTTAATTAAAATATACATCGTACAGTATTATTTGGTAATTAACTTCATCTCGATCTAGTTAAAAGATTTGCTCCATTTTATCTGACTTAATATGATGAACAAAATTAAGTAAACTAAAATAAAGCAAACAAAAATTCGCTACAGAAGGGAGTTGGAACCAATGAAAGCATCGTTACAAGCACAGCTTAATCGCAGGGCTTAATCTTAGGTCTCTGGTTCGAATCTGGCCATAATTCAACATTTCTGTACCCATTTTAAAAAGTAATTTCCCAGTCACTTGCATTTCTTTATTTGCTTATAAATTACGTTTAGTAAAATTGAAAGCACATAATTACTTGATATCTGTGAAACCGGCTCATCTCCGGACGTAACATTGTCCATTGCGATAGAAGCACCATCATTAATGTTACGTTTTCGACGTTTCGCACTAGAAAAAAGTTCGTACATATTTAGTTTCACGAAATATATGACTTATCAAAATTAAACAAAAGTTCTTTTTATTCTTAGTTCTTAAGCTAATATTAAGGCCATTAAATATATCTAGATCTAGTTAGCCCGACACAGGTTGAATGTTGGCGTACCGCACCTGCGTGAAAATTCCCATTATTGTGATAATCATTGGGAATCACCTGTTCACCACTGCCCCTCCCCTCCCCCGCCCAACCCGCAACCCAAACCAGGCCCCTAAAATGGTAACCAATGAAAACATAAAGTGAGAGCAAGTTGCTACTTTTATCATTTGTTGACCTTCAGAACTGCATATTTTACTTTATATCGATCAGTGTTTGTAGATAATGCACTTCAGGGGAAAGACATAAGGAGTTAAGTTTTGGTAGTCTTAACTTAAATGTTATTTTTTTTGTGTGTGGGGGGGGGGGGGTTAAAACTTGGGATCAGTTTAATTTTATTGTCTGATTAATTTGTTGATTGATTGTGTTTGTGTTTCTGCTGTAACAGCAAGCAAAAGTAGGTTGGTGAAAGTCAATATCATTTGTTTTGGGACATCTTTATAGTGATTGCAAAACTATAAGATTGATTGACGGTTACTGAAAGTGAAATCAATAAAGTCAATGACACATGTTTAAAGGGGGAACTTAGGGAACATAGTTACTGTAATAACTTCCTGATGTTGAGTTATTTTCGTTTAAAATGTGATTTTCAGTACCAGTGACTTGTTTTGATAACCAATTGTTGTTTAGAAACTAAATGAGAACTTTTTTTTATCTTGTGAAAAGGATTTTGTTTCTTGTTATACTATGGTATAAACAAGCATTAAAACACAAATAGTATTGCAAACTGTGTGGCTCACCAATATTCCTAATATTCGACATTGACATGTCGATTTAAAATAATAAAATCTCATGACGGATTTAGAATAATGCTTCTTTTTCCTTTAGGAATAGCATTGTACGTTCCCAAGTAATACGAAGTTATGAATTATTCATTGCAGGTTATAATATAATAACTCATTTTTTATATTATAAATTAAATAGAATTGGAAATATGTGTTAAAATTTAGGGAAGCATTTAACCTTACGATACAATAATATGGTCGAACTGTGCGTCATGATGTAATCTAAGTTTTGCTTTTAATAAGAGATAAAACGAAAATGTGAAAACGATCTGATCGAAGTCTGCATTTCGACCAATGGTCGAATATCTTTATCAATACAGGGCAACATTCGTTCCAACTTAGTTTGTTTTAAAAGTTATTTTGTTGTCACGTGGTAGTTTATAGCTAAGTACTTTTAATTCAATCGAAACGGTTTCCCATGTGTGACGGCGATTAGATTAATCCTACTCTAACCGTTTAGGTTAATCCTAATTCCAACGAGCTTAGCTATGTCGGATTAAGGAAAGTCTGATTTGGTATTACTAAAAATTCCGACCAGGCTGTATTAGACTAGTCTAAACTCATTTTCAAAGTATGCGTATTCCGATATGCATGAAATGTTTACAGATTTTGTTGTAAATGGTCGAATTTCACAAAACCAGCATGTTGCCGAAAACCACACTTCGACACTTAGCAAAACTATATGTATCCAATTATTTGGATATTTTTCTCGGATTAAGGAAAGCCTGGTCGGATTTTGTACTACTCAAAACTTCGACCAGGCTTTATTAGTTTAAACTTCTATTTAGAGACATTGCGTAGTTGTCATGAATTTTGAATAAAGTTAAATATGATGGCTTCATGCTAACTCAGAAACATGAGCAGATATTTGAAATATCGATTTTCAGTCAAATGGTCAAAATTTGAACAAATTCGACAGTTTGTCGATAAAAGCTCATCGTCACCATAGTATTGAACTTTCTAGTATTGCGGTTACGATACGGGTATTGCGTAATCTTGCTAAAGTTTGAAGGTGCGTATTTGGAGCGAAATCGAAATTAGCATTTATCTTTCCAAAATATGCCTATTCCAATAGACATGAATATTTCCAAATTTCGTTGTAAATAGTTGAATTTCGCAAACCAACATGTGCCCGAAAACCACATTTCCACATTTAGTAACATTTGGGTCAAATTATTTCTCTATTTTCGTCGAAGGTTATTATGCTATGGTTGAGGATACATGATTTAAATATGTTACCAACATTGTTTGTGTGTGTGTGTGAGTTTTTCTTTTAATTTGAGATGCAAAGGTTGGCATTGGGATATAAATGGTTGGTATTTCAAAACTGTCGAATTAAGGATAAGGAATCTTGACGAATTTACTTCCATTGCATTTATGGATCTTTAAAGATATTTTCGTTTTCGCTTCGTAAAAGAAGATGTTTAGGTCTATTTTTCGTCAAATGTTATACGTTTAATGCTGGAAAAAGCCTTTTTTTTTAAATTAGGTGTTTACAAATTTTGATTACGAAATGTCGAATTCCTCGTTTGGGTCGGATATTGCTAAATGTGCCCGATTGGTTAAATAGTTTAGATTATTAACTGGCGAATAATGTATACGTGTAAACCGAATACTGTGAACTATGCCAAAAACCGTAACACCAATCCCCTTTTCTTATTCATATTAATGACACTTTTATACACAAATCTACGTATATTTCCCCCTTTTCCGTGAAATAATGTTACTTCAATTTCTCAACTAGCTGGAGATTTGGTAAAATGCATAACGTTCTTAGTTTTTAAAGAAATGAATATTTAAATGGTCGAAATTCATAAGCCTTACCTTACATTGCTTTATTTCGTGGAAAACGCCCATGTCAAACTATTGTGTGCTTCATAGTCATTATATTCCGAAAGCGCTCCGAAATATAGGACTCAGAAAATGCTCATTTCCTTTCAACACAGTATGCAAGCTCCGAAGATGAAGTGTAGCCTAGAAAAAAATGACCTCACACTAACCATGGCAAAATACCATTATTTTTTCATGGTAAACTGTGGTACAACATTGTACCACAATTTGACTGCGATAGTGTGGTCCTATGGATGCGGTTTACCAGTTTTACCATAGTACCATACCACAATTTTACCATGGTTTATATAACTTTCTATTTCATCTTCACCATGGTTCTATCTTTAATTTACCCTATGTTTACTATGTCATTACCATAGTTTAGCCCTAATTAACCACAACTTTACCATATAGCTGTACCAAAGTATTACCCTAAATTTACCAGAGTTGTATCCCAATTGCACAACAGTTTCACCTAGTTTGTCTTAATTATAATCAGTAGGCTACAACACAAATTACATTAAATTTCACCCATTGGTGGATTGTATCATATAAATGGGCTAGTTGAAACATGAATAAAGCAACTCATACTGTATGTCATAATGTCGTATACATATTATAGCATACTGATTTATATGCACCAGATTTGGTGAATATGCTGCACATATTAAGTGTTTCTTATATCTTATGTAGGGTGATATATTATTGTATTCATGTACTTTTTAACTGTTTGAAAAAACTTTCTTGCCCTTCCTGGACTTGCCTTTCAGTAAACATTCTGTCCTTCTCCTTTACCTCAAGTCTTTTCATAGTGTTTAAAAGCAATGTTTTGTTGTCTTGTTACTATTTTCTTACAGTTTTACGTCTCAAAGTTTTATGTAATATGAACGAGAAGTAAAGAGACCAAAAACAAACAAAAAAAGGTGTTGTCATTCTTAAAAAAGAAAGTTCTCTCACCATCAGTCCCTCAAAGCTGACCTTATCGTGGTGTCAGAGTGGCAATCACTTTTATTTCAGTGGGGGAACTAGAGCTTTGTCTGTCTATTTTTAAGCCTAAATGCCCTCTCAGTTGTCATATTTAATTGCCTGTTGTTTAAAACAGGTCTGCATGTTTCCACAAAACTAGTTATGCTTGAAAATATACCCAGTAAAAAGGCCCCTGTCTCGATACTATCAAGGCTCCATAGGCTGATTACTATAGCAACCCCATGTACAATTTCAGGAGGGTGAATTTGAAGGGGCACTGGCAGGGCTTGGACTCTTTGCGGTGGCAGGGCTTGTACTTGGAAGAGCACCAGCATGGGTCCATCTTCATAGTTGGTAAGCCATGCGTCATCTCTCCAACAGTGATATTGACATTCTTCTTGATATTGATCCCACAGATATTTTCTCCCAGCAGATTAAACAGACCATCACTGATATGTACCAGAGGAACCAGATCTCTAAGAAGGCTTTATCTTCTGCCCAAAATTCACTGCCAAGAATTCACAAGCCTGGTAACCCCCTGGTAGGCCTATCATCTCAGGCAATGGGTCCCCACCGAGAAAATATCCTTCTTTGTGGACCACTTCATCAAACCTCTAGTTCCTCAGATTAACTCTTACATCCATGACACTCCAGATTTCATCAGGAAACTTGAAGATATCAAGAATCAAATCCCCAGTACAGCCATCATAGGTACTTTCAACGTCAGTTCTCTGTACCTTCATCATGCTGAAGGTATCGCAGCCACGTGTGCAGCCCTGTCCAAGAAGGTCCTACCTTGTCCACCCATCTCTGACATCAAAGTTCTCATGCAACAGGTTCTCACCAAAAACAACTTCACGTTCATGGACAAGCATTACCTTCAAAGACAGGACTGCCATGGGTACCAGGATGGCTCCTTCCTTTGCTTGCCTGTTTATGTCTAGCCTTGAAGAACGCATGCTCAGTACAGCTCCCTGCCGTCCTCTTATCTGGTGGCGTTACATTGATGACATCTTCTTTGTTTGGACCAGTGATGAAGGTAGCCTGCTCACTTTCATCAATCTCATCAATTCTTTCCACAGCACCATCAAATTCACCTCTGATTACTCTCACCAATAGGGTAACTTCCTCGATGTGACTGTTCGCAAGGAACACGGTTCTCTTTCTACTGACTTATACAACAAGCCCACAGACACACACCAGTATCTCCATTCAAAGCAGAATAACTTTTTTTTTGAAGATATATATCAATTATTTCTTAATTAATTCTGAAAATTTATTCACACAGCTTTAGTTTGATGTATTAATCAACACATTGGGAAAACTTAAAACATTATAATTAGGATACTTTTGAAGAGTGGGAAGTTGATTTATGTCAATGCAAAATTCCTACCTGCTTGAAGCTTCAAATGAGCCAGAAATGAGAATTGCATTAAATTTTCCATAATGATTTTCATTATTTAATAGTTTAATTTTCATTAAAATCCTCAAAATTTACAAAAATAAGACAAACAAAAAGTCTTGTCTGATTCATACTCAAAACATCAACAGATCTGCTTTCACATTATACTGTCCAATGTAACCTTTTTTCACTCCACACTCACCATGTTTCAATCAACAGTCTTTCAAAACATTCCGTTTTGTTTTCATACAGGACGAACCGTATGCACACTATCAAGCGTACAGGAGGTTCGGAACCTAAACATTGTTCAGGATGGCACAAAAACACCTGTGGCACTATGGAATAATGCCACCAAATCTCCAGCTAAAACTGGAGATAGAGTTACGCTGACGAACATGACAGTGAAGCAGGACACTTTTCTGAAACAACTTGCCCTCTCCACAACCACCCAGTCTACAATAACTGTAAGTCTATTCACCTCCTTCACATGTAATCTATCAAGCTTGTTCAAACCAACTAAGAGAACCAACATTTAACACAATGAATTAATTTTGAACTTTATTCAAATAATTACCAAACTAATAAACCAACCAACAGTCAACATCATGTATTCAAAGAAGCTGAATATTTAGACACAAGTTATGAATTGACATATACAAACACAGAGTGCAATTAAATCCAAGTCCATGCATATCGATGACAATCATATTTACAAACTTTAAGTTCTCCGGTAATTAAAGCAAACTTGAAAAGTTAGACATTTGTCAATCACAGAGGGACTACAAAATGCTTTCTGATACCTTCATATATGTCAATGAATCTATGCAGCACTGATTATAGTGCAAATTATACAACCCTTCTCACAAGCCTGTCCCCAGTTATATTAAAGTGAGGGTGATGAACAGGGCCATCAACTTCAGAAATACCCTAACCTGGAGATTAAAAGCGCCACTATATATTTAAAATTTATATATATTATATGTTTGTATAAAATGCTCAAGAAGTTTTTTATTCCATTGCTAATAGCATCAGAAACCTATGCAGTCTTGTTGGCGTGTGTTTGTTTTGTATTCTGACCGAGGACTTGAACAAAAGAATTCCAGGTCCTCGGTTGTGATTTCTAAAGGATCACCACGTCCTCGGAAGAATTCTATTGTATGGGGTATTGTTAAGGTTAGGGTACGTGGATTTGAACAATGGAAAATACAATGGGGTCCTCGGTCTGAATGTAATACAAACATGTATGTGTGTGAGTGTGTGTTACAGCTAGCATGTAAACACGGTATCTCACGTACTGTACAGAGTACAATTGTCATATGGTGGTACACTGATAGCCCATACACTGTACTAAGCCCTATGGTTTTTTGGGGCCCGCAAGGGTTACCAAATATCTGCTTTCAAGAACCTCTTGGATTCTCATGGGTTGATCAACAATTGATTACAATTTTTTTACAACTCGTTTCAGGCCCAACGCTGTATCTACGCTGTCTTACTGTACAGTGTAACCCAGTATGTGTGTACAACGTGAAACAATGTTTCCGCCGAGTCTCCGAAAAATTAAAAGAGATAGTTAAAAATGAAATATGTGTTTTGAATTTGCACATTAAAATTAGTTATAAATAACAATGCATCTGTAATTTGGTTTTAAAAGAAAGAAAGTGGATTCGAATCTCCGCCACCCAGACAAAAATGATCCATAGTCTAACACATTACCGACTGTGCCACTGCAAAAGCGTAAGAAACCTGAATTGTTTTACATATAGGCATGGGCGGGATTACGGGGGGGGGGGGGCAAGA
>JAIPMN010013154.1:0-22139 GCA_020650975.1 Apostichopus californicus | reverse complement strand
GGAGGGGTAGAGATCGAAGCAGTACACTTGGTGCGATATATCTGGAATTGAGTGAGGAATTAGCCAATTCCAGGAACTTCTATCAGAAATACCTTTTAATTTCACTCAATTAATACTACTAAAATGACATGTTACAAATATCATCATTTTACTGTATGGCAACACAAATATGCTTCAAAATTTGCAAAGAAAAATTTAAACTCACAAATCTCCAACGAGAGACGCTCGTCATGAATTTTCATCTTGTGAACCCTTTAGCGATTGAATAAGAGCACCATTGCTCCGATATGTCCATCAAGAGCTTTAAAAAAACTGTCATCAAGAGTTAAGCTACTCAGTCTTGCAAATTCTACACACAGTTGTATAAAAACAAAGTAAATCCTTATAATTGTTGTTCATTTATGCTGTGTAATATAAAACAATACATCTGTATTTTGTTCTAACATTTGATTTTTAGTTGCATTTTACTAGTTCTATAAAGCCCCGAAACAAGATTTCTAGATATTCACATTCTAATCAAGGATGTTGTGCTTCTTGTTTCACCATGATTTTGACGTTACAACATGTAATGTTGACTTTCTGCAATCAGTGAAATATAAAGACATCAGGGTGAGTTAGATTATCCCAACTTATTTAAAACAATACCTGCAATACTATCTACCCCAAATTATGCAATGCTATGATCCTAATCAAACAACAAATATATAAAAGCAACAATACTGGAGCCTTTTATGTGAAAGTTTATAAACAAGAAATGTGTCATTAAATTGTTAAGAATGTGCTTTTGCATCCTCTTAGTTAGGTGTTTATTGACCTGATTATACGGTTACTTTGTTGCGTTCTATTTAGGAAGTTTTACCATGCTTGTATCCCAACAAGGGTAAAAGCACAAGCTCAATGTTTTTTCCAAGACTAAGATTAAGTCCGTACCTGTCCATCTGTTTCTTGAGAATCGAATACATATGGTGACTAGAAAAGAAACACACTTCACTTTAAAGAAAATGTCCTTTCCATCTCTCCTTTGTTTCCCTTACAGATGATATCTCAACCACGAACTCCTTCCTTTTTAAGGCATATTTCTCGGCCATGTGGGAATGAATCAGTGACATTTCTTTAATCTGCTTTTCCATATCTTTAATGTTGAATGTTGTCGACATTGATAGTGTTCCTGGTTTAGATTAAACTCTTAGCAGAAGTTCTTTTTCACCTGTCATTGACAGTATGAAGACAGTACAGACAACTTTTGTATTTCAGAAGCAATTTTATTTGATAGAGCCAGTTGAGAAATTCTTGGAAATGATGAAAGTGGCAAAGTTGAAACATTTCAATATATATATCCCTGTAAAGAAGGTATTGATGTCTTATTGCATCATGAGGATGTTTTCTCAGAGGAAATGAATCCTCATGAACAATGCAACTCAGGTCTGTTAGGTAATTTCTAGGATGGAAAGTATTTGCAGGCCAATAGTTTATTCAATTCTGTAGACCGGGCATGACATATCTGTCTTTATAATGATGACTTTGAAGTTTGTAACCCAATTGAAACTTTCAGAGAAAAGCAAAAAATGAATGGTTTGTACATGCTGCTAGGAAACATTTCATCAAAGAAGCGTAGTAAACTTCCTGTTGTCTTTGCAAATCTCGTATTTTTTTTGGGGATGCAAAAGAGTAAGTGAACAGTTGATACAAGATATAAGTATTTTAGAGAAATAGGGCATGTATCTCATTAGGAAAAATGTTCCGTATCACTTGAAGGAAAGTGTGTCAACGATAGTTGCAGATAATCTTGGCAGCCATTTTAATTGGTGGATTTATGGAGTAATTTACTGCAACCAGGATTTGTACATTTTGCATGTGTGCATACAAGGGTCTTAAAGAGCTAATACAGATTTCATTGCAGGACAGAGGCAGTTCACACTACACATATGAGGTAAGTCGATAATGATGTAAGCCTTGCATCAGTTTATGTTCTAAAACATGATTCTCCATTCAATAGTTTTTCAAATGTTCAAGTCACCTGTGGTTTACCCTCAGATACTATGCATGATTTGTTAAAGGGTGTATGTCCAGTTGTGTGGAGAAAAGTAATGACTTATTTTGTAACTTCTGGTGTGATCTCGATTCAAGAGTTTAATCAAAGGAGTTTAACGGTAATGACAACGCTGGCAAACCTGTTCCAGTAAAATTGCATACTGGTAACATAGTCATCAAACAGACAGCCATGCAGATGTCTTGTGTAATGCGAGCTTCACTGTTTATATAGGATCATAACCAATGGCAGTTGTTACTTTATCCGGCATCTGTTCGTGAACTTGTGTTTGCTTAATCTCACAATCAGTCATCAATTTCCTATCTTCACGGTCTCATTCGTGACTTCTTAGAACTATATTTGGATCTATTTAAGGATAGAATAACTCCAAAGATGCACTATTAAATCCACTATGTAGATCAAATATCAAATGTGGGGCCTCTTGAATACTGCACTAGCTTGCAGTTTGAATCCAAGCACAGCTATTTCAAAACCTTAGCAAGAAAGACCAAAAATATATAAAATCTATACCTGACATTGGAACAAGAACATCAGTTGATGCAGGGTTTGTATACCATATGCCTCCTTTTTTTTCTTGGAAGCAGATACTGTATAACTTTAGCACGAGGAAAGGTTATTGACATCAGTAGTTTGAATTATAAGGCAAAAAATGCAGTACAAGTTGGCTCTGGTCTTGGTTAAGATAAAATGGTGTACAGAGCCTTATCTGTGTCAGTATATGGTCTTTTGTACAGTGAACAGTCAGCCCTGGTGACCGAGCTTGAACAGGGCTTCCTCCAGATTCCCTTCTCACTGCATGGTACGTTTGTGAAATCAGGGAAAGTTTATTTATTAGTTGGTTAGCTTAAAACTGTGTCTCTTTCAGAAAACTACCATGTTTATGTTGCCAGGCTTAGCTCACCAACCATATAAGGTCTCTCAGGATCAGTATCTCCTTGGTCCCCTCTGCCATTGTAGTTTAATGTATGTAATGCTTGGATGTGTGTGCTAGAGTAGCACCGTTTGTTGTCAGAGCTTCAGTAGCTAGAAATATGTTTTATCTTAACACACTCTCCTGTTTCAGGTTTACCACAGGCAGTCCTAAAACAAATCACTTTACAAGAGGAGAACAATTTGCCACTGAATTAGAAATTTGTGGATCACGGTTTGATGTAACTGATACCCTAATTTGTGAAGGTAGTACAATGATTTTCTTTGACTTGATTGGCTTTATATAACTTATCATTAATGAAGTAAGTGTTAAGGAAATCGTAGACTACTCGGGAACACATTGTCAACAATTGTGCTTAGTACATACAGTACATCATTACAACAGAAATATGATGTTTCGGGCACCATATAACAATGATTGTGTTATAATAGAAGTAAGCAATAATGAGGAAATCCTTAGTGTTAATCAACAGAGGCTTAGCATACCTGCCAACTGCATTATTAACTCAAGTTCTATGACAAGGAGTGGGACGAATGAATAATCAGGAACCTTCAAGAATCAACAACAAATACTTCCATGGGGGTGAGGGAAGACAGGTTCTGTCGTGGATCTGAATTTAAAGCCATACTTTTCTAATTGTCATGGAATCATAAAGGATGCTAGATTTCCAAAATAGTCTATTCAATTTTGCCTCTCATTGTAAGAATATTGAAAAACAAGGCTAACAGACAAGCTTCGAAATGATAGAAAACAGAAATTTAAGAAGAAGATCAATACATCACACTGAGTAACAAAGTGAAAACCGCACCCTGGCAGAAGATGACATCAAATCTAAAGACCCTAAGACTGATAAAAAAATCCCTCTTCTGTTTTGACATTTCTTTGACAGAACTTCATATAAACCCAGCCCTGTTTCTGACATCCTTAAAAAAAGTATTTATTTTGTAAAGCACCATGTGGTGTATATAGCATCACTAGTTACGTAAGATAGATACGTAAGGTAGAGATGTAAGAAAATATATTGGCAACAAAAACACTACTATAAATGCTATCATTACTCTCATGCAAGCAATTGATGGTATTTATGTGTGATATCAAGACCATAATACTTGAGTTACATGAAACTTGGATTACCATAATTCTTGGTAAATGACGAACTTTTGGTTCCGATGCCGAACCTCGGCAGTCAAGTCAGCGCGTGTATGTGTGTGTGTGTATACCACGAGCTTGTGGACATGATATCTCAAGAACTATATGTTGGATGGATATCATACTTTATATATTTCGGTCATGGGTAGTAGACCATCCCGGTTGTTTTTCTCTGCACGCATCATGAATATCAATGAGTAGGCCGGCTTAATGTGAAAGTCTTAAAAATTGTAATTGCAATGTCAGCGTGAGTTGCCTTGTATTTGGTGTTAATATATGACAGTATGCAGGTGTTTATAAACAGTAGGAAAGTATCAGTATCATCACATTAATTATTCATGAGTGGTAGCATTATTATATAATTGTGTGTTGGGTTTATATCATAATTGATAAATTATGAGTACTGGATGGTCCATATTGATTCTAGCGCAGGTCCCATGAATAGCGTAATGAGCATGGATTAATGTAAAAAGAAATTGAAATGTCAGTACTGTATATTTGCAGCCCTAAGCATGATTTAGCTCATATTGGTTCTAAAGGTATATATTGGTAGTATGTAAATAATTATATGTGTATAGTATTTCAGCTAGAAGAGTGATATTTATGATACTTGTGTACATTCCTCTTTTCAGCAAAACAATTGAAGAATTTCATATGGCATCGGAACCATTGCCTGATTTGCGTCTGGTTTAATATTAGTGAACTCATTCAGACAATTTGGAATACTGTGATATAGATTGTCTCTAGGAATGTCATGACTTAGGCTAGACTTTCATTAATCTCCAGTTACTTGGAGGTTTCACACGTTACAGCTTAAATAGAAAGTATAATATCCAGTATGTATGTATGGTTTTACTACTTTCGTTGGATGTTGCAAGAGATGAAATGACAAAGAGAAATGAAAAGTAACTTCAAGGACTGATAAATGTGACTTATCACCATCGAAGACAGACCATAGTTGAAGGGAAGATGACTTTAGAGTAACAGAAGTTAAGAACTACCCATCTTTGCTGGAAACAAGTGAAGTATTTTGAAATACCTTCTCTTGTAAACTGTAAATATAGGGGTGTTTATAAATTGGAGGTCATAAGTCTTTTGAAGGATTTAGAGTTATTTTTTTTTTAAACGGTAAAATGTTTGTTTTTCTTCATATATTGCTTCGGGCTCTGAGACAATGACTATTGGGTATGACCGTATGTACATAAGTGGTGTTTTCAAATGGGAGGTCAAAGGTCATATACAGGTTCTTTGGGGTTATCGTTATCTAAATGGTGAAATGCTTCTCATACAGTGTTCAATGGATGTTGATAAAACTTAGAGATGATCATCATTGGGTAGCGGATGATTAGTTGTGAGTTCACTAGCTGGAGATAAAAGGTCACCTTAGGTGTAACACTAAAATAATAATAATAATAATATGTTGAAAATGTATGTTGATTACAGCAGAGGGCAACATAATTTGAGTTCAGCAGAAGTCAATCACTGACATCGTTATCATAACTGGTATGAACATCATATTTGGCACTGTTCCACATTGAGTAGAACCACTCTTGATTGGAGCAGAATTCATAAGTCATGTTACGTCAAAATGTTTGAAATGTTGCATAGTAATTTGGGATATTCAAAGCCAAAATCAGAGTCATTCTAAGGACCTATCTATTGTAAATACCTCTGGGACATTTGGTAGTGTTCACAGGTGAGTGAGAGCACATTTAAGGCAAGAAATTCCAGAGACTTGTAAGTTTCCTGTTTAAAATGTGTCAAGCAGAAATATATGGTAATGAATATAATAATGTAGGACTCACTGCCACATTCGTTCTCAGTCCTGAAAACCTTTTTCGTTCTTTGCTGGAAGCAAAGAATCCTATGCAGTCAGGTTGGCGTATGGGTGTGTATGTATGTGTATTTGACTGTGACACTTGCTTGGGTCCATGATAACTCATCATTGGGTTGATGGATATTGTCATATTTGGTGTGTAGTTGTATTCAAATGAGAAGGTGTGCCTATTGTGTTTGAAATGACCTTTTGAATATCAATGAGGTAAGGGTCCAACGTAAAGTCATTACAATGCAAATTACATTTGCAAATTTTGTTCTCATTTTTGTGCCGGGTGGGCCCAATTTGTATTTCCACCTAAATTGCATTTTGGGACACATTCTTTGGGCTCGAAATTGTAGAGACCAATATGTTTGGGACCATTTTTGGGGCAAATATATTTTGACCCAGTTTGTTTGGGCTATATTTTTTTAGACCATTCAGACGCAAAATTTTATCTGGTCCACATTTTTAGGGAGGGGCCAAAATTTTAAAATTGCAATATACACCACAACCTTTAATCGGATTGTATCCAAATTTTAAACACAGTTGTTGGTTAATTGTTGGCACATGTGGACCTATTTATTTTAGGTGTAAAGTACAGTTGACCAGGGCATTAATTCTTTTATGTTGTTGCCTTAGATAATGTGTGTGTGTTGGTTTTTATATAATTATCAGATATTTCCAAGGACTTGTTCTTCCACAGTTAAAGGTCAGTAAAGGCGCACAAGAAAAGTTTGTAACCAGGCTTTCTCAATAATGCTATCATTGACTACAGGGAAGGTGAATGGTCAAAATTTTTCAAATATTGAAACCTATTATGCAGGGATATATGGACACTGTGTATGTTATGTTTCTTCGTCATAATGGGTAGAAATACCCAAGTGATTATGGTAGTGGCCAAGGGTTATGGTAGGTCAACAGAAATTCAACAATTAACCCTTGTAAATTTGGGGGTGGCAGGTTGGATAAATACCATATGCCTATTTGAAATGGATACATATTTCAGTATGCCCCTCTAAGTAGAACTTGTTATTGATATTAACCACAGTTGATGAGGGGTGGGAAACAGATCTGGATGTTGCATTAGGTTGATAAGAGTGATCAAGTGGGTGATGCTCCACAAAGACTACAAAAACAGTTTGCCTTGCTTTAGGTTGTTGGGTTATTTTGGATTTTAATTTCCAATCAGAAGGTGCATCTTGCTGTGCTACTACAGTGGCCATATCGCTATGCTGAAGTATTATAGCCTAATAATGCATATTGACACACAAAACTGAGGTGTAGCGTTTTAACTGTGCACTGATGTGTGCGATCGGGGTACACTAACAATGGAAACAATAGAACATGTGTAGCTATAGGAAATTTTCTGCCCTAAGACTAGTAACAATACAATGAAATGAACTCTACATGCACTTTACTATTTTTCGATCGACGATGTTCATTTTAACAAAAGGTTTATGGCTATAGCCTGTGATTCCTGTGTATAATTTTGCTTTAGAAGTAGGCTACAGTAGTTTGTTCGTTGAGTTTGCCGCAAGCATGCAAAGCTTACATACTGTGCGATGTATAACTATCTGGTTGTCAAAATGCAAGTGGTCTTCCCCACTTATTGAATTTGTGGGTTTAATAAAAATAAACTAACAATTTGTTTTAGTCGTGATAGCAAACCTTTGAAGATAGTAACTTGAAACTTGTTGCATTTAAAGTGATTTCTTAAGTTACAGCTTTACAGGGAAAAACATTTTCTTACAATTCATGTTGAATAATGTTTATGCTAAGCTGATGAAATCACGTTTGTTTAAGCCAATTCTTTTCTGGGTTGTGACTCTTACAATCGCAAGTACTCGATCTCATATAATTTCGAGTCGCCTAAGCTTAGATCTAACACAAGCAGTATGTCAGATCTACTGCAAAATAAGGTGGGTTTAGTGATCGATAAAAGGCTTTAGTTCTTCAGTTTCTTACTTCGAAAGATCACATTATTATTGTAAATGATCATCCGACATGAACTGAAATGAAATCGGTGAATCCGTGTACTACAACGTATTTTACTATAGTAAGAATATGTGTGGTCTTTAGGTATGACTTAAAATTTAATAGGGGCATCTTTCAAGTACCAACAATACGAGTGTTACCTGTTCTTAGTCATTAGAAATACCAGTACTAAAATTTCTTGGTACCACCCAACACGTACTATATTAACGATAGTTTGTATGACATACACAATTACTGAACAAAATAATGATGGATCATTGTCATAATTGGTGGGTAGATAGCCCATAGCGAGTAGATGAACCATATTGTCAAAGGTCAATACATGAAATTGCAATAACTTTGCAACTGGAATTCGATTTGGTTTCCAACAAATGTATTATTATATATGCTGATGACCGGCACATGTTCATGTGTGGTAAATTAACATTTTATATACCTATGAAGGTCGGGGCTTAACATAATTATGTAAACAACAGTGTGTATGCTACTTGGTAACTGAATGATGGATATTCATCTTGCTAGTAGGTAGAAATACCCTTTCGATTTTCCTGTTCATATCAAAATATTTAAGACCAAACTCTTTAAACAAGTAAGGAAACACACACAAAACGGTGTTCTGGTCTCTTAACGTCATTGATTTTCTTTGATGTTTCTTTGGAATATTTTAACAAAAGTCAGCAGTTGGGAAATTGTTTCGCATGCTCTTTAATGTAGGTTTATATAAAGTATATTATGATACAGTAAATAAGTTTTGCTAGGTCCCAAATGAAGTAAAAACTTTCTCGACATCATGTAAATGTTCCTCATTGAAATAACACTCGAACCAGTGACATGACTAGTCGGAAAAATAGATCAGCTAATTTGAGTCAACAGTTGAGTGACTTGTTTAAAACTCTGATGATATTAATTTTTCTTCTTGCAGTTATATACAAGACGACCACACCGCTCCACCACGTCTCTTTTAAGAAGGTGATAATCTGTTTTCTGCCAAGTCTTCCTATCATGCTATATAAAAGCCGAGGAAGAAAAGTTTGGAAGAAAAACATATCTTGTAGCTGGTCTGACTAATCTGGTGGCTTCAAAAAGGATCAAAGGATTTTCTATCCTTCATAGAAACTGTTTTCCTGAAGATACCTTGAGTAAAGCCCACAAGAGCAGTGAGCAAACTACAACTAACATGAAGAGTCTGTAAAACAGTTGACACAATCTTAGATTTGCAACTGACTATGATTTTCTCAACCAGGAAACTGTACTAAGCAGTAACATTCTTAAAATTGCTGGCATACAGAGTAGCAGCAGAGCCACTTTGCACATTGGCATAATGGTTGTAGTGGATGCTGGTCTTCTTATATCTTGTGACTGATATTGTAACAAGAGTATAAAAACTCGCTGGGATTACTTGCATGAAGTTTTATTTATTAGTTTGCATTAGATTAACAATAGCTTAAAAACATTTTCAGATATTAGATAAAGTTTTTTTTAAATATTTCCACCTCATTTACTGATATGTCTAAACAATCACGTGGTTTCTTTCATATTTAAAGCTGGTTTAAAACAATAATTGAAATTACTCTGCTATTCGAATATACTAACTAAATGACACTTGTATCAGCGTATTGTATCTGCTATTCAAACTACTAACTTAAATTGAGAAGCAGGGCAGATATATCAAGCAGAACATTGGTTTCATTGGGATAGCACCACAAATGGTGAAATTATCATGACAGAGTAGAAATGAAAATGGGGCAACATATGGAACTTAGCAGATTTTCTTTTTCATTTTCAAACCAAATTTGCTGCATTAATTATATAGTTAGATGCTCTGCCATTGCAGTTTTATATATGCAATGCTGGAATGTGTTAAACAGAAGTACCGTTTGTTGCAATGTTTCAGTAACTATAGACATAAGTTTTTATATCTTACATACTTTCCTGTTTCAGGTTTACTACAGGCAGTCCAAACTGATACCCTAACTTGTCATCTTGTATTTGTAGCTACCATTTTAAGTTTTCTTTATGCTAATGATCTCTTAACCCATCATTACTGTCCAAGACGCTTTTCTTGTTCCTGTGTTTGTGAATAGAAAAAAAGAAAACTCATTTATGATCTGTATGTGTATCTTTAAACTGTCCTGAGTAATTTAACTTAAGGTCAGTAACTTAACTCACATAGCGGGTGCAACAGCGGATGGAACTGAGAACTCATATATCCGAGTAATTGTACTATGCTTCTGAGTAGATACACTCATTATAAACGAGTATTGTTACTCACATTTAAAGTTAGTATAGCGGATGGGATTCCTCATGTGTTGTAAGTATACTGATTTTTTTTTTCAGTGATATGGGTCTAGGCGAAGAAGCAAATGTCTAGATTAATCAGAGTCAGCGTTCCATTTCGTCATATAGATCTATCCGGTTAACATGTTTAGAACGCAAGGAATCAGCCGTTTTCGAAGCACTGTCACACTCTTTCCGTGTCCAAGTTAGTAACAATTGATAAACTGTGTTTACACTGGGTGGAATACTACGGAGCTTTTATATTGACAACGAGATATTAATATATTTTAGGTGAACTATCTTAATATTTGTGCATTAAGATTAAACTATTGAGATATTAATATCTCAGTATCTATACGTTGAGAATCCTAAATATTGAGATACAAGATATTTATATCTCAATATCTGAACATATTGCAATATTTAGATATCTTAATAGTGTAATACCTGTACATGAAATATTCAAATATTAAGATTCGAAATCATAATATGCTACTATCTGTACATTAAGATATTGAAATATTTAGATACGATATCTTTATACTAATTTTCTTCTCTTCAGTTTTCCGTTTTGAACACGTTCAGTTGTAAAAGATATCACACCCATTAATTTCTCAATTGGTTAAATAATATGCCATGATTACGGAACATATCTTCACACTCACTTATTATTCATTTCCATTCTTACTACACATCAATAAAATGGGCATTTGTTTTTTGACAATTGAAAGTCTTAGTAAACCTTGACGAATAACACAACCGTTTCAAAACATGATGTTGTTTACATACCAGAATGACCCGCATCGCAATGGACCAATACAGGTCAGTTACATTTCTTAATGTTCAGATATTGATATATTAAGATATCGTATCTAAATATTTCCAATATCTGAATGAACAAATATTAGGATATTAATATCTTGTATCTAAATACTTCAGCATATGAACGTATAGATACTGAGATATTAACATCTCGTGTCCCAATAGTTTAATATCGTAGTGCACGAATATTAAGATAATTCTCACAAAATATATCTCGTTGGCACTTTAAAAGCTCCGTAAATAAAATGTGTTGCTGGCAAAAATCTACACGGCCAATGTCACAGTCTGTAATCTTTATACAGTCGCGCAAACAGACTAGTTATATTCACTACACTATACCTGTGAGATCGTCGAGTCCAGACCTTCACTGAACACGCCCACCGTTGTAAGTTTCTTATACTTTCTTGGTAATTAACTGATATTTCACGTCGAGTTACTAAAAATATGTTTAGATTACATCTTGTGTCTGAGGATATATATGTATGCCATGATTGTTATGATCACGCGAATGGACATTATGGAAAGTTATTAATTGCGTGTCACTCTATACGTTTATGAGGCAAACTGAACAGATAGATCAGGCGTAAAACCGACATTTTTTTCCTACTGTGAAAACATCACATTAAGACTTTAGCTGCAAACCAGTTTTTAGTCCACACAGTCTGTCACAAATATGAGTCAACATCAAATTACTTGCAAAAGAATATGTTTTGGCGGTTTCCAAAGACAAATACCTTGGGCCAAACATATTGAAAATATGCATTCACGAAAATTGCAGAACCAACCAAAATGGCGCGTTATAACAAAATGGCGGCTCTTATCTGTGCTACATCGACGACGAGCTGTTTTCATCAAAAATTAATTGTAAATTACATACTTGCGCAGGAGAAAAATGTCCCATTATGATGTTAATAAGGTAGACCTATAGCAAACACATGGTTCACATGGTTTCTAGTTTGGTCATTGAGTAGAAAATAATCCACCAAGCTATACATTTCAGTGATTGTGCAAGTCAGCGAGTTCCTTATTTACAATCGACGGTCACCTTGACCGCAGGAGGGGTGACTACAGCTCCGAGGTCAATTAGGGGGGCTGGGAAAACACGGAGGATGGACGAGACCGGTAAATATTGAAATAAAGAATAGTGTATTTTCATACTCTAAGATTATAAATGGAAATACCAAAATAGGATCCGTTGATATAAATATAACCTGGCCTTTGACGCCCCCTTGAAACTGATTTCACTATAATTTGAGATCAGTTACTTACTGGGTGAAGTGCAGAGATATTATTGAAATATCAAAGATTCAAACTTAGTAACATATTTTAACTTGCTAAGGAAGACCTATTAAGAGGGCGACTATACCTTAACTCACGATGTCGACTATATGTTCGTATCCGACATCCCATATTCCCTAAATGAATCGCAAACAATAGCCCGTTGCTGGACCAACTTAGGCGACTCCCTTGTTCATATCTAACATAAATTAATACAACTGTCTTGAAATTGCGCTGTTAAACACTTACAACAATTCAAAATATGTCTATTTGATTGTTCAATAACCTAGGCTCATGGTCGTCTGCTTGAATAATTAACCGGTCTAACGTTAGTATATGGCTAAAGCGAAGGAAAAATAGCACACTTATAGTAACGTTGTTTTACATTCAAATGCCTATAGGACATTAATCGAAAAGATTTTCTACATTTATCGACTCAGCAGCATTTCATGGATCTTGGGAAAGCTTACTTTTATAAACATAAGGAGGGTCCACATTGTCGTCTCAATGGAATACATGTAACATGGGCAACCGCTTAAACAGTACTGTAGCCGGTGATGTATGCGCCAACTTATTTGAACGCAAACATAATATTTTTGCAGCAAAGGTTTATTTCTCTGTTTTTATTTCATGTTTGATATCAGTATTTCCAAAACACATTTCTTTAGCTTTTTTTTTGGGGGGGGGGGTGGGGGGTTCAGTAGTAATAAAATTATGTTTATCACAGACAGTAACAACATGAGATACATAGATTCGAAATTACTCTAATCCACGTGATGTGATGATTTAGATATTCTACCGGAGATTACAGTGTTTTCTGCATATTTGATGACAGAACAATGAGATTGCGATATAATAAACAACAGTGCTGATAATGACACTCTACGGGGACCCCAACAATTATTTCATATTTGTCAAATAAATCCTTTTACAATATAATTTGCCTTGACCACCCTTTCATGAAATCAGCCAGCCAGTGCATAAACCAGGTATCTTTATCAAGGTATGTAAATCACTAAGTAACTTGTTAGGTAGTACAGTTTTGGAGCACTGGAAAAATCAAGAAAGATAACATTTAAATGTGCTTTCGGTGAACATGGTAATCAAATCTGTTGTATGTAGTTAAAACCAATGCTGGCAAGATACATTGGAAGGTCTGAATTCATCAAGCGACGAAGGAGTTTTCACCTTTTCCAGGGGCTATGCAAAGGACATTGGTTTAAACTTTAAAAATAATTATGAGTAAAAATTCCTGCTAGTTCATCAGAGCAAAACTTAAAAACTCAACCAAGGAACTTGGTTATAGCTCGATGAAACACCATTTCTCACTTTCTGAAATTTTCTCCTGACAACGTTTTCTTTAACAACAGGAGATTCGCCCAATCGATCAGGTATGTGAAGCATCGCGTCTTTTATTACTGCTGAATTTATTTGGAAATATAAACTGTACCTTTCTTCTCAGGTTCGCGAATGGTCTTAACTAAGTCCCATAGGTTACTAGATTTCGAACTAATCACACACTGAAGAGTTCACTTCTATTTTTGCGAATGGGTTTGTTGATTTCCTTCTGTATATTTCAGTTTTGTCCCTTGAATCAATTGCCATTTTCTTCTCCTGAAATAAAGCTTTTATCCTTTGATCTGTTGGAAACCGTGTCATTGTTTCAGATACGGATGTTACTCTCTTTGGTACACATAAATCGTTGACGAATTTAATATGTTCAGAGGTTACTTCAGTCAGTTTATCAAGGATGTCCGAGCTATCTTTGAAGATGTCGAGTGGAACCCATCATATTTTTGTAAATAATAATAATATTGAAGATTTATGAAGCGATAACGGTGCTCAAGGCGCATCACAACATTACTCTGGTCATCGATAACCTGTCAAACAAAGATACAAATTCCTCCACATGGCATCAGCTAAACAGCGCCCGACTGACACATTATATCACATGTCCCCTTTTACACATCTGGAAGAGAGACAATGGAGATAAAATGCCTTGCCCAAGGACACAACATAAATGATCTGACCAGGACTCGAACCTGCAAGCCTTAGATCACAGGTTCACTGCATTAACCACTTGACCACGATGCCCTCACTCATATGCTCCTGCGGCAGGTCTCTCTTTGATTTCATCGTCCACGATGCTTTTCTGTTAATTTAGGCACAACAGTTATGCTACAATGACCGACAGTAGTTATTGGCGGTGGCTGTATGACTTAATAACAGCTTCCTTGGACGAATGCACAGTCTAGCCTATAGAGTTAGATTGAGGGTATGTGAAGAAATCGACTTCGTGGTTGTATCCCATATCTTCAAGAGATTTGACGCAGTCTCTGTTGAAGTCCCCAAGTATATGCGACCTTGGATTCTCTCTCTGCAATCTGGTTAGTACGTTCCGTCACCCGATACTCATTGCTTGTACAGTAACTGCTGCTCATGTACCAGCTATGAGTATCGGCTGGTTCCGTAATTGTTTGTCGGCTGTTGTAAAATTTGCCAAAGGTCTCGCGGACACATAGCAACTAGTGTAATACTTATATATTTTACGAGGTCGAACTCGGGTGACAGTAGTTCAGTACACCCAAGGTACCGGTAGTTTATGTTTGTACATCTTAGTTACCTTAAATTTTCAAGTTTTATAACAGCTAATATGCCAAAAAAGATGTCGTCTGCAGATAGGTTGTTGTTGTCTCATATGAACACATAGTCGAAATGAACTTGTTCATTGTTTATTCTGATGTAGGCGGTTGGCTGATTTTGTTACTTTGTTAAGAAATCTCTATTTCACGTTCTTGTTTGAACATAACTTGTTGTTGATTATTTCAACGCTGTTGTTCAATTTAAATTTGGTGAATAATACTACAGTTCATCCATGAGTTTGCGGGTTTTCGGTCATTTTATCATTTTATGGTATGCACGTCATGGTCAAAATGCTGTTTTTGGTTAAATGGCTTTTAACTTTCGACGAAATGATATCATTAGTCACGGAGGCTCAATCAAAGAACATTCCCACCTATTTTGTCCATCATTCTTGTCGTTACAGAGAATTTCTGGAACCGTTGTCCCAAAAACTTAGCCCTAATTTGAGTCTGGTATCTTACAAGGGTTTGACTGATTCAGCCATGTTGTCATTTTGGTATCGCGTAATGGCCAAGCTACTGTTTTTTGGTTATTTGATCTTTAACCTCTGACCCTATGATACAACAAGATTAGCAACCAATTGCAAACCACCACAACAGTCCGAATCTCAAACAAAGAATTTAAGTGCCACTGTCTCCAAACCACCACGGTGCCGTTCGGCTACTCACTAGAAGCAAAACCCAAATTATTATGAAATAAACGAATTGATGCAACTTTCTGTTAATACTGCAAGCAATTTTCGAAACAATACAGAATTCAGTAGATAGGATTGAGTACCCCTGGCACTCCAAAACCTATGCTCTATAGAATTTTTCTGCTACTCATTATTACTTCTGTGAGTATATGCACAGAGCTAGCTTTGCTCCAACTTGTAAAACCAACTATTCGTTGTTTCTCTCCCAATTCCTCAGTAAAGTTATTTTATTAATGCCTTTCGAGATCCAGCCGTTCACTTGAACGTTATAATCGAATTGTATCATTTGTAACTCACTACGGAACGTTCCGTTTTGTGATCACAAAATCCACATGGTTGCCTTATTTTGATAGTCATGTTACTTTCACAATGTAATTTGTATAAAATATAGTTTGGGGATTTTTATTGTATCGTCACCTTTGTCATTTGCAGCTTACGTCCAAACATGGCAAACGTGAACCAAGCCGTGGGTCTCGGAGGGCCAGTCACTGAACAAGAGCTACGGGTTAGTAAATACAAATATAACTTTTGTTACTGGACCAAGTTTCCTGTTTAATCAGAATTTAAACGAGGTAATTTTCCTGACACAAATCAAGGTATTGACTTCAGCCAATGAACTAGTTTTACGACATAAATCGCTGTTTTCTTTTTTAACTGAATACATTTATCACTTGCTTATTATCGTTCTATTAAATTAAAGCTTCTGTCAGGGTTTCGTGAAAAATATATATAAATAATGTGATTTTGTGTGGTACTCAAATGTTTGTGTAACCTGTTGAACAATACTGTCGATCATACCAGTTAGCGACGATGCACTATTCGCCTTGGTACCTTACTACACACAAACAAGGCCCATGGATACATCTGCTACGGATTGTATAATAAGTTGTTATATATAGTTTTGACAAGAAATATATTTTTTAGCCCCATAAGTTGTGGCACTGATGTATAATTAGCTTCTTAGTAAGCTGATAAGACATGTAGTACTCCTCTATTTGGCTGTCAGTTGAGGTCGTCATGGAGACACACAACGAACTTTGATTCTTATGTTGCCAGGATATTGCCCCTATGACCGTCAATAACTGGAAGAATGTAGCCGCGAATCTCGGATTCAGAGCCTATGAAATTGCTATAATTGAAGCAGATTGCGATAAAGCAGGGCAGGGAGGTATCACGGAAAAGGCCTTCCAGATGCTCCTCAAGTGGAAACAAAACAATGGGGAAGAAGCCACGAAAGAGATCTTAGGAAAAGCACTGGAAGACTCGCGCTTACGGGATGTAGCGGAAGCACTAGAAAGAGATATCAAATGAAAAGAAGTCATCATGATTCTTCACATTTAACATAAACATTGTAACTTAAAAATTGCAATAATAATTGTGTGAAACTTTGAATCAATTTTCTTTTATATATATTTTTTATTGAGGCTGCGTGACGGGTTGGGGGGTGGGGGTGGTAGATCAAGACCTTTCGCACACAATTGTTTTGTACTTTATTACTCAAGCAATGGAACAAATGCTTTTAAGACAGCAAATAGGTATATCTTCACGTGATGCCGTATCCAAGCAAGTCAAATTTATGATAGAAATGAACTGAGATACGAGGGATTGGTGTATTCGAAATACATAGACCTCATTAATACTTTTATTTTTTGTTTCTTGTACACTCTAAATTTGATATCGATCTATCATTCCGGCTGATCATAGGATATTTCATCTAAGCGGTTTGTATACGTACATATAGTACCATTTGCAGGCAGTTTTCTTACACTTGACTTTAGAAACCATTCTGCCACGTAATTGAAGTTAACATGCAAAGATTAATCAAAAAAGATCTACGTGTACTCTCTTCATTCCTTAAATAAAGAATGGGTTTGAACGAAAAACAATTAGTATTTAGATGTAACAGTCCAAGAAAATGGAATGATTTAAGGATGGTAACTTTTCTACAGCTGCTGCTAACCTCAAAATATTAACTTTAAAATATGATTTAATTCAAAAATGTTCCTCTAAGGTTAAGTTGATGATAACGTTGGCTATTTAATGTGTGTGGAAAAATGTGTGGAAAAAATACATGAAGAAGCAATATTTCGATATTTTGTCACTTTTATTCGGTGGGGCCATGTATCTAACCATGCAACTAAAAAACAGAGTTCAAGATCCAAATCAAGAGGACATTGGATATGAATAGTCACCGGACTTTATGCCCGCCTGTAAAGAAAAGAAAACAATTATGAGAAAAATTAAAACAACTTTACAATATTTACACATCCTATAGGAACAATATTATCATCACCTAAAATTAATTCCAAAAGGAATCATGCAATAAACATCATTATAACATATTAACAATTCAACGAGCAGGGGTGTTTATCCAATGTGCAGAACAATATTCACAGAACAAGTATAGTTGGGACAAAAACGTCATTGGCGCGTCTATACAACCTACAAACACGTCTTAATACTAATTAAAATAATATTGACTATATACTGCTTTAACTACCAAACATATACTGCTTTAAGTTGCAACTTCTAAAGGGTAATACATATCTGACATGACATGTATGCTGCAATGACTTCAGACGATTGAAGTTGGTTAAAGAAAGGTAAATATTTCAACTATTAACATACTTATCCATTTAAGACTAAATCAGCAATCATAAAGCTAATATATCTCTCTTAACAGCAAAAGACACAAGACTGCTGATAAAATACATGCGTTTAAAAGCAAGAGAATATTAACTCAAAGTAGACATGAGTGTGACTTCAAAGCAATTAAGTATAACAAAGGTAGGCCTACACTTCAATTATAATACTAGTCGGCATTCCACTACCAATAGAACCCCTCAATATATAAAACTGGAATGAGTCTGACTGACGGTACATGGGTGCCGCCATTTTGAACTACAAATGACCGCTCTCTCCCAGAATGTTATTTCCCTCTCATGGAATACACTTTGAACAGTGAAACTACCCTTCAAAATTATATTTAAATCATTACAACCCTTTAAGTCAAGGCATTCATTTGTACTTAAGAAAGCCCATAAATTTCTATGAAGATTAATCACCAATAAAGTAGGATTAATGATAATTTATATCCCGTAGTATTTGTAACTGCATGTTATGCTAGACCAAGGCAACTCCCACACAACCCAGTCTATGCTCCTGCACATGTGCATGAGTGTCTAAATGTAATGTTAACCAATCGTTAACCAGTTTCAATAACTCCTCAAAAACATCTTCATATAGACTTATAAACGACATAGTCCAATAGGATAACATTCAACACCATTTGTCTATTTTATATTACACTGTAAACATATGGTATTCTGGGCCATAAAAGTCTTATATTTTCGCATTGAAGTTTGTATTGAGTGTTAAGAACTGATCTAATGGTCTCTAAATTTATATATAATCCAGCCATTTTCATTGTTTTTTAGGGTAAATTCTCAAGAATTAAAATTGGTAAAGAAATACAACTGGACTACTATATTTCCTAACAGAGTATATTAACATTAATTATTTCACTATGATCATCATCTAAACTTATATCCAATCAAAAAACATTTGAGATTGAAATTGATATTAAGTTAGAAACACACTTAATTGGATTTCAAATTGACTCTGACTCTGCGGCTTTTGGCAAAACCTTTCTTTGTCTTGGCACGTGACCTAGGTATGTGACGTCATCACCTAAACTCACAAAACGAAATGTGAAAAAACTGATGTGTAAGACAAGTTAGGTAAAACTAGAACACATGTTAGGTAAACGTCAGCTAACTTAAGTAACATAACTTCTGAGTTTCAACTGCTACTACCTAACTTGTGTATTACTCTCGTTTCTTACATCATGTAAGTAAAGTAGAACCATCTTTTGCGGTATCTTACACAACTAAGATATATACCCATTTTCACTACACTGGGAATCGGTATAATGCCTTACTTATTGAGTGATGTGATGTACCAGGGTCGCGTGGCTCATATCCACGATGCAGCGACAACCAGAAAAGTAGTAATTTACGATGACATTTTTATGGAAACAAGTGTCATATGTAGACCTACCCTACTGAGAATGATGCCAATGCTAACTACACCAAGCTCAGATGTGCTGCTTTACACCATGTAGGCTATGGGGTGTGTTGATAAAGGTGTGTTGATGGTTGACACATTGTCTATAGTTACTTAACGTAAAAGGATTTTTTTCGGTTTCAGGTTTAAATAAACAATAGTGCAGGAATAACTTAGAAGCATTGAAGTGTGGAATGCTTTTGGAGAGTATGCTGCAGGTAGATATTAGAACGCAAAGTATTTGTACATATTTTGCTTCAACAGAAATTACAGTAAATCAAGGTAAAATGTAAATCAGGCCAATTAGGAAAATCGACCTGGGCAATATACATCGATCCAAAACTTAGCGGGGGTACGAAAAATTAAAAAAAATAAACAAACAAGCTGTCAATTGATTAAAAGTTAAGTTTTGCCTAAAAAAATATTGTAGGCTTACAGTATATGCATAGATATTGTTGTGAAATAATGTTAGCACTTCACAGAAGTACAAAAATAAAAGTAACACCTCCATAAGGCACTATGGAGTGATATTGATGGAAGTGAATTTTGTTTGTAACTTCTTTCCAGGATTTTATCATACAAACACCATTTACCGATATGTCACGCAAATCGGACAGACAATAAACCACACACAGAAGCTGGAAGAGCATAGAAAACTGCCACAATTTTGATGAACATGATTCTGATGGTAATCTTGACATATAAACCAAGCTGCTTCTGAACTGGAAGAATATGATTGTTACCACATCAATGGTGGTACGCAAAGGTCAGCTGCATTATTTATTGGATATTTACATAATTCTTCAAATCCAACTTCTGTTATCCTCTCTACAATGCAAGAATGCATTGAACGTGTGAAAAGTTTCCCCAAGAAATGAAAGATTGTAGTTCAGGGTCTCCTTGAAAGCCCGAAGGAGTCCATTAGTAAGTTTGACCATATCCAGACCAATTACTTACAACACAAAAATGATTGACAGTATTACCTGTTGAGCAAAAACTAGCCTAGGAAAAACCTTCGAAGTTCACGCTGACAGATTCACAGGGAGAAGTCAATTGACCCAAGATTCTAAAAAACAAGGCACTCACACCAAAATTGATCATTTTAATCTATTGTAAACACTGGAATTGTGTTATACTGTACTTCATTCTTGTGTGCGGCTCACACTTAGCCTCCTGAACATTATACCTTTAAGTTAATGAAAGTTGACCAGTAACATTGTGCAAGATCAGAAACTGTAATGAGGTCAAGCCCAAAGTCAGGACATTAAAGTAGCGTGTTGCGCTACTGAAAAATAAAATACTGGTAATACTGCCTGTATATCAACTATTTCCGTTCCTTAGAATGTAAGGTCCATTATTGCATAGCAGTGTCGTCGTAATATATGGCATTTCATGGACCAACGCAAATGTGACATGATAGGCATAGCCTGTAATGTTACCATATTGGGAAGATTGCGAAGTGCGCTGGGGATTTGGATGCTGAACTGCAGAATTGCACAAATTTCAGCGGTACTGTTTGGTTGAAATTCTACACTCCACACGACTGCGAGCAAGGACAATAGGTTGTTTTCTTTAAAAGGATAGCTTCTACTTCAGAGGACACTGAAAAGTACCAGCTACAGATCCGTTGGAAGATCGCATAAATTACATGCGAACATTTCTTATTCTACCACCAGACACACCAAGGCTTAAATGTGTGAGTTATAGAAAGTCCCAGGAACCTGCTAAAAAAGCAAGTAAGTAAGAATAAAAGAGCAGTCGCCCTATATTTGAAAGAATAATTGCAAGCTTTTATTTACATAGTCTTGCAGTTAAAAAAGGAAAATGAAATGAATACCTTCTCCTCATAAATTGTGTATTGTTTTCATACAAGTATCATTTCAATTCCTGTAATATTCATGTGTTAAAAATTCATAATTTCAAGTGATTTGCTTTGGGTCATAGACCAAGGAGGTCACAAATTTCAGTAGGCTGATGAACAAAATTGTTGATTGATATTATCTTTTAGACATGCCAAAACACAGCCAGACTGTAGAAAATCATGTAACACAACATGTAATGCACTAGCCTCTCCATATGTTGCAAATTGTATTGCCATTTTTGAAAAATGGAGATACAATTTAATATGTATATATTTGTGATCTCCTAATTTTGAATACCATTAACTGATTTTGACTGCCATCCTCATTACATGTTCCTAAGATATTTGGTGCAGCGTGCACTATACAGTAATACCCAGACACAAGCTATGCACTCATTAAATAGTGATTTCCAAAGCCTGCTAACGATCATTAGCTGATATTGACCACTTTCAGTCTTGTTTCAAATGGTAGAAATTTTAGATTTTGATATTTTCAGGAACAGAGTGTAACTATGTCTGCAGTCCCATAATTGAGCTCACTCTTACGACGAAAAC
>JAIPMN010013153.1:0-22046 GCA_020650975.1 Apostichopus californicus | reverse complement strand
CCCCCCCACCCCAACAACCCCTTTAAAGAAAGAGGAGAATTCTCAAATTTCCTTAGAATCGTCATGAGTTTGTTGCTTATTTGTAATCTGTTCAAGCTACTGCTCATATTACTCATTTTTCAAAACCCTGTGATATCTTTCTATTCCAATTAGCATCAAATCACATCCAAACTAGGTCAAGCATTCTCACAGATAATCAACATTCTTCTCTAACCAGGGATGAGCCTGGGGTAAAAAAAAATCACGGAACTTTGCAAAAATTGCGGTATAGGCTCCAGTTTGCGTATGCTACAGTGTGTTAGGATAAAAGGTTTTGTCCCTGAGTTAGAAAAGAAATCATGGATATTCCGCGAATTCGCGGAAAAAGCTAATGCCTGTCTAACTATGGTCTAACAGATGTAATTTTGCTCACCACGTGAGGAGGTTTCAGGGTGCGGATAAACTCGCTGGTCTGTTCGTAGTCCGAGTGAGCAGAGAAACTGATGTAATCTACGGACATCTTCAGCGGGAGTTTCTGACCTGTCATTGTGACAATCTCTTCTGGTGAAGACATGATATGCTGGGAGGGAAGAGGATAAAGTGATGATTGGCTCACATGCTGGTAGAATAATGGACAATAATTAACAACCTCCTCACCCTTCCTTGTCTACCCATGCAACGCCCCCACTTCCCTCTCCCCCACCTCTAACCCATCCCACTCTCTCCAAAGTGGTAACAAGGTTATTCCCTGCATCATATACTATTCATGGGCTCCCAAATTATGACCCTTAAGTCTAGTGATGGGCCTTCAGGCACAGTGAACAAATTCAATGTTGGTTCACCAACTTACACCAAAGAATAATCCAAGAATTAACTCTTACTAAGGTACACTAAATGATGACCCCATGTCTCCAATCAGTGCACCAACATTGCAACCTTCATCACCCCCTCCCCCTCCCACCCCTGCCAATCTATCCCCACAAATGCCGACTTCTGATTTCTGTATGAACAACGAATCACTAACAAGCCAGAGATAAAACGACCAATAACTAACCTTTGCTAGTGTCCCCTCCACAGAGTAACCAAAAATGATAACTTTCATCATCCCCCTCAACCCCCCCCCCCTCCCCTGCAAACCTTACCTTACCAACCAATAACTAACCTTTGCTAGTGTACCCTCCACCGAGTACCCAGATATGATAACCTTCATCACCCTCCCCCCCCCTCCTCCCCTGCAAACCTTACCTTACCAACCAATAACTAACCTTTGCTAGTGTACCCTCCACCGAGTACCCAGATATGATAACCTTCATCACCCTCCCCCCCCTCCTCCCCTGCAAACCTTACCTTACCACCAATAACTAACCTTTGCTAGTGATAACCTTTATCATCCCTCCACCCCCGCACCCCCCCTCCCTCCAACCTTACCAACCAATAACTAACCTTTGCTAGTGTACCTTCCACCGAGTACCCAGATATGATGACCCCGTTCCTTCTGTCCGTGCACCAGTTTTCCATGAGTTCCCGGGACAGACCACTCTGCAACATGCCAGGACTAGCCATGATGACGGAGGGCCCCACGTCATCAAAATGATCAATGTCTTTCAGATTGGAAATGTGTTTGAATACAAACGGATTACTGATGTTAATCTATCGAGGAGAAGGAGGGAAAAATAATGCAAAAAGACAAATAATAAGAAGAAGAAAATGGAAAATATGTCACTTATCGTAAAATTCAGGGTTCTTGTTGACAATATTCAAACAGCTTCACACCTTTTCCATATTTGAAAGGGATTGTACAATATTTAAGGACAATGACACTAATTCATAATTAATGATGGGATTCATTTAATTTCAAAAAATTCAATTTCAAAAAATTAAATTTCAAAAACTTTAATTTCAAAAAATTTAATTTCAAAAATGATGGGATTCATTTACTCTCAATAATTTTGCACAATTATTTTTTGAAAATTTCTGTGAAAGAAATTTAACAAGGTTGAAAAGCATTTCAACTTTTCCTTAAAGGAGTGTTACAGACCATTAAACTTTTCTTATAAGGGCATGTAGACTCTGAAATAGATATAGAAAACATAAACTGTATTCAGCAGATTCTGTTGAATTATACTATCACAATATTTATGACCAAAGCCTTCATGATATTTTGATAACATACCTTAAATTTATTTTAAATTTTTTGTTATCTTTTATGTCTTGATATTATTTTTCTACATCATGGGCACACTGCAAAGTGGATATGGTGCACATTGTACATCCTTTCTTGTTATAACTATTATTAATTAGTGATATTTAAAGCAAAGTACCTGTCGTTTAATCTTATCATTCATCGCATTGATGTAGGTCTGGTAAACTGACATACACTTCTTGGCCAGCGCCGATGCATAGTAAACGGGAATGTCGTGAAGTTCCGGATGGTTGGCCCAATATTCGTCTGAAGAGAGAAACATAATCCAATAATAATTGGAATCTAGGGTGATTTATATCTCTTAAACTTGAGAAGTCTGTGCCAATAGAATCTAATACATTCAGTTTAAAACATCTGACTGAATAGAAATTGGTACAACAAGATTGATGAAAGTAGCATTTGGCAAATTGCAACCATATGGAGGAGGTGGGATGTGTCTGTGTGTGTAGGAGGGAGAAGAGGGAGGGGGAGGAGAGGGGAGGGAGAGACAAGGGGGGGTCTACAAGCATTTCTGTTCCCTTGAAAGAAGATTTGTTGTGGGTAATTCAGTAGTGATAAAGTATGCTTAAATAACTTCATACTTATTTTATTTACCTAATATAAGAAGGTTTTTGGTTGTCCCAGAAGACATTTAGCCACCTTAACCAATCCAGCTGACAACCCAGAGAATTCACTTCTGATAAAAGTATGTTGAAATAACTTAAATTAACAAAAAAAGACTTATTTTTGAGCAATACAAGAAGCTACAAAATTGAACCAAATAATCCTTGTTAAACTCACCAAGTATAAGCAAGAGCTCTTGTGCCCTGCCAAGGGCAAAAACAGGAATTAAACAGCGCCCTCCTCTGTTGACAATATCGTGGACTGTGCTGGTGAATCTTGTCTCTCTTTCATCCCTCTTTTCATGAATGTGAGTACCGTAGGTAGATTCCTGAAGAAAAAAAATAAGCGATATTTTGGAAGTCTGTTGCCAGGGAATTAAGTTTGGTGTTCACATTTTGTGTTGTACTCTTAATGTTTATAAAATATTTAATAAATAGTATTCTTCATCAAGCAATAACTACTATATAAATTTATGTATCAATTTCTTTCTATTTTGCAACACCTGATAATTAATTCTCTGCTGTTACTGATGTTTTAGGAAGTAGATGAGAGAAGTGAACATGGGGTTTGTACTGGATAAGGTAGATTTAAGTTTCAGTGCTGGGTTGAGACTACCAACAATACATCAATATATCTATATATGCAATATATCTAGCAATGTATGAAACAAACAGATTTAACATTTGCAATAATGCGGCCACTTTAAAACTGTCAGGCCTACGGTAAAAGGTTGACCCTGACTCACCGTAATCAGGACATCTGCTTTGATGTTTGGTATTTCTGCGGACATGAGATGTCTGTCCTCCTGGCGTGAGAAGTCTCCTGTGTAGAGAATCTATAGAGAAGGAAAGATTAACATTTAACCATTAAAAATAGCTTCTCTTTCATTTAATGACTTTATTCCAAATGATGCATTAAACCAGTTTCAAATTAAAAGGGGATGGGGGAGGGGAGGAGAGGTAGGAGTCAGACCAATGTTTTATTTAGTGGTGTTAAAAGTGACACCATGGTGACACCAAGCCTGCACAAAAATCACCGCTGAGTATTTTGCTGGCAGCATGGTCCCACTGGCTCCCTTTCCCACCACTCCCCCATTCCCAATTCTCACCAAATTCACTTTAGTTACCAAGGCAATGTTCTAACTTATTTGGGAACACAAAGACTTTATCATCCCTCAAATACGATAGAGTATATAAAGTTAATTTATACAGATATACTTAACTATAACACCAGTAACTATTAAAAAACCATTTATCTCTTTTACAACTCTGCAAAATATCCTCATTACCTATCTTAACATCATCTTCACATAAAATTTTTACACTTACATAAAAAGAAAAAAAAAAAAAAATTAAAAAAAAAAATCATACCCCCCCAAAAAAATGGACCTACCAATTTTCTTCAAAGGTACAATAGCTAGGCCTTAACATCTTCCTGACCACACAACCTCACCTTATCCTTAACTTATCCACCTTCCTAGTACTTACTTTAACACTCTTCTACACAAAATACTATTCCTGCAGAACTATCAAACCATCGCTATTACAAATTTATAGCTAAAATAATAATTATCACTCTTGATACGATTGTAACAACACTGGAGTATTATAAATTACCAGTGGGTGTCACCACAACACCTACCTTAACACCAGCTATTTCCAGCATAATCATAGCCGCACCCAGGACATGTCCAGCGTTGTAACACCAGAATTTGATTCCGTTGACCTCCACTTCCTGGTGGAAGTTGACCGTCTCGATTCTGTCCATGCTGGTGATCAGATCTGCTTCAGAGTACAACATTTTCTCCGATGTGAGATTACTGGAAATAAAAACCCAAAGAGTAACTTAGAGTCGAGTTCATGAACATACTTGAAAAGAGTTAAAAAGCAGGGAGGGGGGGGGTTGGGGGTATGGAATACTATGAACAAGTATATATATGACTAGGGGTATGTGATGCCCTGATGCTAAGGTTACCATATATAGATCTCACTTTGGAATGAACAGGGATTAATTGTCACCAGAGGCACTTAAACGGAAACAACAGTAAATGGATTCACACATAATCCTTCTTATCGACTGCATTACTTTAAGACAGACCAAAGAATTTTTTTCTAGGCTTCATACACTTCCATCAATTTATCTCTAATTTCTTTTTTATTTTATATACATTTTAATTATTCTTTATTTATTAACAACCAATTAATTGAAATAAAAATAAACTTAAACTGTTAGCAAACTGCTTATCCACTAGAGAGCCTGTGTAGGAGAATGTGTAAAAGTAAGTTGGCCTGACGTTTCGATCCTAGCAGGATCTTCTTCAAAGGCTAAATGACAAGTAACAGTAACAGAAGGGACAAAAACACGCACAAAATACAGACAGGTTAATGAGCACGGTGAACACAAAGAGATGGATGAAAGGGCATTAGTAGACAAGGGATGGAGAGAAGAAAGAAAGAAACCAACAGGGGAAGAGCAGAGGTAGGAGATAAACAGTGGAGGGACAAAGAGAGGAAGAAGATCCTGCTAGGATCGAAACGTCAGGCCAACTTACTTTTACACAACCACCAATTAATTGGTCCATAAACTAGCTGATATTAATAATACTAACCTAACCCTGACATAATCATTGAGTAGCCATCTGTAGATGGCCTTGGTGGCATGAGTCATGTAGACTTGACCTCTATAGTTGGACGTCTTCAAGAAATATGGCAGAGCTCCACAGTGATCTAGATGGAAACTAAAGAAAGAAGATAAAATATATTAAAGTAACGAGAAATTTATGCAATCACTAAGTAAATTTGTAACATTATTATAAGGTAGTCTTTTAAATCTCAAAATTTCCCCCAGTGCTGTGAAATGCAATATGCTCATATACCTGGTCATCATGGTCATCATTATAACACCTACCTGGGCCTTAATTATATGTCAATTGCTTTTTTGTTTTTGTTTAAGCAAACAGAAATACATTCCTTCAGAGGAATGTGCTTTATTCAAACATAATTTACTGTTATGTGCACATTTTAGCTGATACCTGTTAAAATAATTATATTACATTCCAGAATGTCAGTCTTGAGGCAACATAGAAGACAAAATTGAGGGCTATTTGCTCTTTGAGTAATTTTAGCTCTGGACAGAGAAGAATGAGAGTGCTGTGGTTGTGTAGACAGGTAAGTGAGGAGGATCACAAATTAAAATTGATTTCACTTACTGACTGATAAGGAGTAAGTCTATTTCCTCGGGATCGATCATATCAAAGAACGGAAGAGAGTCGAGGCCGTCGCGACCTGGATGGATGCCACAGTCAAGCTGATAACAATAGATAACAATGGATAACAGATAACAATAAACAATGACATTTCTCCAGTCAAACACTTTCATCTAATAAAAGATTACACACTTACGCAGACATGTGCCTGACTTGTAGAAAAAACTCTGAAAGTGTAGTTAGAGTTAGTGATCACACAATGATCAACTCGACCATTACACATGATGGACACTGCATTACAAATGAGGGCGGACCCTACAAACTTTTGTGTAGGCTTGTACTAGTTGCGCGACTGTATGCTTTGCGAGTTGGCAGGCATATTTTTATAACATATATCTATTTACATATACAGCTGTCACGAAATTCTCATTACATCAATATACCGACACATGTAAAATGACTACAGTAGATAACATCACTGACGTTATTCTCACCGATTATATTTTCCCAAGTAGGTGAAACAATGATTTTTGTTATTTTTGAAAAAAAATTGCAAAGTCAATCTTGGCCAATTAAATATTGCAATCTTTAATTTGCCAAAAAAAAATGACGCTTAACATAGTTAAAATGAAAAAAACGTAGCGGAAACCCCCCCCCCACACCCCCTCCCCCATTGTTTATCACACCTAATGTACCCAAATATTCACTATGTAGTTTATTAGTACATATTAGTACACTAAGTTGTTTTTAATCTACTCACCATTATCTTTTTGCCTTTGAATTCCAACATGATACATGACCTGCCCACCTCTTGACCAGCTCCCCTAAAGGTGAAGAGAGGAAGATTGGGTGTTGATTGGACAAAAAGATTAACTGTATGGATTTCACAATACATTATTTTCAAAGCACTTGTTTAAAGTGCATCAGTTTTCTTAGTATATAATCTGCAAAAGTGATATTAGAAATAAAAGTGGTAAGAAATAAAAGTGATCTTAGAAACAAAATAGTTATTGGAGCGACACATTTGGACCTGGCATGGGGTTTGAAAGATCATGTCCCTTTTGTTGCTGGTTGGTATCTTCCACTATTTAGTTGGGATGTTTTGTATACATGGTTTAAAACCGGACACAGTTGTTTTGTTGTTCTCAAATTATTTTGAGTGCGACACTTCATATCCCTAACCTATTTTACTTTAGTGAATTAATATTATTTATATTATTATTATTAATCCGTTAACCTATGCCGAGCTTTCACCATTTGATAAACTTGATGCCAACCTATTGTCGAGCGGTTTTATCCAAAATGAAACAACCGGTGATGAGCGGGACATGATCTGGGTTCCAATTATGTTGGCATAAGTTCCACAATATATGTTAGGGGTTTGCTTCTTTTCAGACTATAACTTAGAATTTTCGGCCTTTAGAACTTTAGAATCCGTACCATATGAATGGGAAAGCTTACTAGGGGCTAGGAATTAGGGTTAGGAAGTAGGGAATAGGGTTAGGAAGTAGGGTTAGGAAGTAGGGAATAGGGTTAGGGGTTAGGAATTAGGGTAAGGAAGTAGGGAATAGGGTTAGAGATGGTACGGATTCTAAATTAGTACCGAATTTTCTATAGGTTAGGCCTACGGTAGGGTCATATGAGACAAATTTCCTCCCAATAAATGAAAAATAATTGCCTTGGATAAATTTGCACAACACATAGGCCTACTTGATATATTGATGTCTGCAGGCCTCGAAATTGAGGCTACTTAAATGCTAGCTAAAAAGCGAGGGGATTTCTTAGCAAGTGCCTTACATTGTGACATTCTTAGACCTTGTATGTGGTAGGAACCTAGCTTTGCTGCATAGGGTTATACTAAAAATAAAATGGTAGCATGAGTGGCTGCACTACAGCCTACACCACATCCTACGGGGACAGTAAAAGTTTAGATGGGCCTAATGTTATGTATGCCTTCATAAACTGTACATGCTGAAACTTCTGACTGTACGTTAGGCTATGTAAATCATGTGAGCGCGACCACTGACAACCCCCTATCTACTAAACCTCGTCTAATATACTCACAGAGGACGTATAATTAAGCGGTCTGTCTCCTCCTCTGGAATTTGAGCATCAGTTTTCCTTTTTTCCGCCATATTGATCAAGCTGTTAGAAACACTTGGTCATATGTGTTATGGTCAACTCGGTTCATGGCATAGGTTCATGGATAGCGTTGTATTTCATGGTGTCTGTTGGACGCAAATTGAGCCAAAATCTTCCATCTTATAGCAACAGTCGCTACAAATTTCCATGTTCAAGTTCGTATTTACTGTTATGAATNNNNCCCCCCCCCCCCCCCCCCCCCATTTTATGGAAATCATCTTTGCATAGCGTTTGTAAAGTTTAATAAAGTCTTTCAAACTCCGAGAAGAAAAGGAAAGGGACATAATTTATAGAACAAGCAAGAATCCGAATGAAAAGTATTAGTTGAATAAGAACAAGCAAGAACTTAATGATGATTTAATAGCTCATAACTTACATAAGACCTATTTGGAAATTGTATTTTTCACTTGAAAAGAAGAAATTTCAATTTGTGCTAAAATTCGTTGCATATTAAATCCTCTTCTCTCATTTTTTTAATGAAAAAATGTAATATTTTATGTGGAAGATCAAAAAGTCATAAGGTCATAAAAGTAACTTATATCCGAAAAAGATGTCTCTTTTGGAGAAAAGAAATTGAAGACCATACACCGTCTGTTCAACGTCTAAAATGAAATTCGAGATGATTTCGCACTCCCAAAACAAATGAGTTATTGTATGAGTGCATGTTACGGTTATATGCAAATGGTCTATATTGTCATGTGAAGCTTATTTGTATGTTGAAAGTATTTAGACGGCTGTGTGTGTCAATGTTATTTCTGTTATTTGTATGTTTATTAGTTTTTGTAGCAGCTGTCATTATTGTTAGTTGTGTCCTTAGCGCCAGTAAGTACATTCTAAATTTGTTGGTCACCATGCTCAGGCATGTTACTCTTTACAACAAAACTGCTAGCACGACAACGACAACACACTAACATACAGTCTTACAATTAGTCTAACAGCCTTGTGCGCAACACATCCGGCTGGGTCTTGAGTGAGACACCTAGTAAATACATGTACGCAATGTACGCCACACAGCGTGTATCTTCATTCTCTATGCTGAGTCTATGTCGCTACGCCTCACTACGCAGGAACGTCGTAACAGACAAGCCCAAAACTTCCTTTAACGCCAACTACTACGTTACATCACTGTTACATCATGTTAATTACAAAAGGAACATATAAAACATTATCTCGCTTCTTAATACGATCAAGGAAGCTATTTGCCCCAAGAATGCGGTGAATGAAACACAATTGAATCACGTATAGTGGATTTTGCTATTTTTTACCGAAACGAATAGTGACTGGAAAATAGTTTTCCAATCTTGTTCATTTATATGAAAATCTAGAACCTGATTCCATTTCTAAATCATGCAGCTGAGTGAGTAGACATTAACAGACCCTGTTAAAGTCTTATATTAATATATTGAGAAAGTTGGGTGTGGTATGCAAGTTTTGAAATGGATACAATTTTCAGCTTCATACATGCGGGCTTTCCATTCCCTATGAATAGCGACAATTAGTCAGTAAACACAGATACAAGTTATGGATATTATATTTATGATTAAAAGCATTGATCTGTAAAGGACGGTTATACCAATATAGAATATCTTTTACAGACATGATGCCCTTCTGATACAAAGGCTTGTAAACCCGTACAGTCTTAGAGTTGATTTTAATGAAAGAATTATTCCAAATATATAATTTCCTTCTTGATATTGGAGTTAATTTTTCTTAAGAAGAGATGGGACCAGGCAATACGTACATCCTTAATGAAGTGGTTCTGAATACGTAATTGAAATGGTTGATTCACAATTTCTATACGTAAAACCTATTCATTGATATTTAAATCTGTTCGTAATCATAATTAGTGAGCTCGGCAGCAATCTCGTGCTGTCCTATACATGGTAAATATTCCCAGATTTGGAATTATTCACATTACAGTAGGCTATACCGCACAATGGTTAGTTTAATTTATTTTGTTTACGAGGCCGAGATGTCTCTCACTCGGCATTATTCCAGACAGACTACACTGCCTTTGTGCAGATAGGCCGACCATGTATGTCGGTAAGACATGGTTTATCTTTGCTGGCCACACCTTAATTATTCAAGTGCTTTACTGAGCCGAAATTTTTAATAAGAGTCCAAAGAGTTCTCACCAATTATCTCAGTACGGTGGGTAACTACTCAATATGAGTGATATTCCACGAGTGAGTGTCCTGCATAATCTGAGTTTATACCATATTAGAGGCAATACTAATGATCTTTAAGTTAAGTGCGTTATTCTCGTGGTTCTGCTACAGTAAACGATGTTTTCTACGATTATTTAACAAGTTTTATAAGTTGTCTGACCTTTTCTATGTTATTGATTCTAAGGGTGGTGTTAGCTCTACTTTCTATTTCACGGCAATTCAGGATTGGAATGCTCTTCCAATCATATCAAATCCATTAAGCCTTCTAGTCTTTTTAAAGCTGAGCTGAGGTAGCATCTCATCTATATGGGTGTGGGGGGATGGGAGGCTCTTTTCAGAATTATGTTCAATATGTGCGATTTTAGAGTTGTATTTATTGGTTTTATTGGAATTTACCTTTGAAAATGCATTTTTTTTGTCTCTAGGGCCTCATTGGAAATGGGCCGACATTCTGTCAGCCCAATAGGTTTAGCTCCTGTTACTCTTTTTGTGCTTTACAGTCTATTCCGTTTAGTATGTCGTCTCTGTTATTTTTGGTGTTATGAACAATCTGAGTGCGAATATAACAAAACAAAACAAAAACAATCATTATGACGCAATGGATTGGTCTATCATGACGTAATCGTCACTAAAAGCTGGTCAGTCCTGTGCATGTATTATGTATCTGAGAAATTAATAATCTCTTAGTTCAGTATTGTGACTCTTGGGCAAAAAATAAATTACCAAGATTACATTCTTTTGGGTTACATTTTCATGAAGCAGAAGAAAACTAAGTGAGAAAAATCTTCTGTCGAACTGGCTTATAGGTTAATTATAAGAACTTTTTAAGTGCCCGCCCAACCCCCCATACCCACCCATACCCATACCCACCCAACCCCCTATACCCACTCAGGATATACCCATCATACATACACTCATGTGCTTAAATTCAACTATACTTGGCAAATAGTTTACAACACCAGCTGAACAGAGAAATGAGTCCATACTGCTAATATTTAAGTTTCTCTTACACAGAATATGAGACGGAGAAGAGCTTGGTGAAACTGATTTTAGGATATAAGCTGATAATCTCCATTGTGTTTTGTTCATGCTTTTGTACTCGTGGGAGATTCGACTTGCATTCGCAATCATGCTGTTGTAATCGTACAACAAGTCCTGTTACAATGACAAGAATACAATAAGCTTGAGAAAAGCCCTGAGAATAATATACTCTTAGATACAGTGTCCGATCTGGGATTGCTTGAAAGGGAGAGGCTTTGGAGGCGAACCAAAACTATTACTAAAATAGCTGTGAATCAAAATAAAATAAAACTGTTAACAAACTGCTTATCCACTAGAGAGCCTGTGTAATAGAATGTGTAAAAGTAAGTTGGCCTGACGTTTCGATCCTAGCAGGATCTTCTTCTAAAATAGCGGTGCATAGGAAAGATCGTTAAACAAAAACGATATTTGTTTACGAATTGTCGTAATATTATCCACTGTGAAACTTGGTTTGACTAAAATTATGTATGAATTTAACTATTAGTGGTATTTCAGTTTTAAATAAAGGGTTTGGACCCTCTGGAACCCCTCCGGAACTCGGATCCGCCCATGATTTCGAACCTCACTGAAAGTCGAACACCGGTTGGATATAAACATTTAATGGGTAACGTCTTAACAGGTTTGCAAGTTAATCACATTTGTGATGCGATTATTTTTGCAACAGCGCCATCTATTATTTATTACATTCCTACCCGTAACGTAGAATCTGTTTCATTTGAATTTTGAGTCATAAAGCCAGTCATCCGTAGTACAGGTGTATTGGACGAGTACTGTTATGTATTAGATGAACACGCTAGCATACACTATAGCCTTATAGGCCTGGATACCTGAACGCACCTAACAAGTTTTTCAAAACCAATTCGGACTTATTGTGGATATTTTTCTCTCAGACTGGTAAGTAACTTCTTTGTGGAAGCTCTTTAGTCGTATTCCAAATATCTTGTGTTTACGCCTCGTAATTAGTCTGAATTTGGTGAACATAAACGGAAAATATAATTTTCTTGACCATCAATGTCATTGGACTGGTGGTCTCTACTCTACTCTAATGTGTGCTTAGTCTCATTATATATGTACTGTTATATACTGTAGGCCTAGTTAGTTGAAACGTTATTCTTAATCTTAAGCATGAGTCTCCGTCGCTTTATAATGGGCACTTGATACAGTACTGTAGCCTTATTAATAATAGTATTACTTTAGTAACTGGTAGTAACCTAGTTTTACTAGGATAGTGTACTTTTACTTTACTTAGTCAGTGTTACTAGTATTTTGTAGTTGGGCTTATTTAAGTTAGCCTTGGTCCTAGTCCTACAGTACTACTACTGTACTAGGTTTTCATGTGCCAGAGTGCTGCTACAGTAATGCCAGGTCCAGTGGCAGTAGTACAACTAGGGCATGCTAACTATGACTTTAACTTAGACTTAAACAGGAGTAAGACCTAGGGCCTAACCAATTACTCAGGTAGAAACTTAACAGTCATTAGTGTAGCCTGTACCAGGCCTAGGTTCTTCGGTTAAAGAAAATTATTTGTTTTTACGGTGGCTAAGCTTAAACTAGTACCAGGCTAAGGGCTACCAGACTTTTTGTCTTTTTTTGCGCCGAGAACTTGGTATGAAGCAATGGATATGTACAGACAATGCAAAGTTTCATTAATTTTGCATAGAAATTTGACCATCAGGGTAAATGTGCATTAAGTCCTAGGGGTATAAAGTCAAGGCAATGAAAATATCTTTTCCATGTACTAAACAAGCAGTCAACAATGTCTTTAACTAAACTAGACTAAACTAAACTAGAAGTTTTTTGAGATGTCAATAGACTTATTTATTCAAACCAATGTAGGCCTTGGCCTATCAAAATTCCAGGCTCATGTCCAGTTCACTTCTGATGTAAAGTGAAGGAATATTAAGTCAGTTAATTGTAAGAAAAGAAAAAGTGATTCAATGTTCATGTTTTCAAAAACACAAATAATACAAAGTGTTTGACCGTTGAGTTTATGCTTTTGTATTTCACACATGAGACCATTATCAGCCGGGATGCCACTGTTATTTTATTTTCAAAATAACTGATACCCCAGAAAAATTATAGTAACAGAACCCCAATCTTTGAATACAAATAAGGCATTGCTTTTTTCCTGAAATTCTGGTACCAGGGTAGGTACGATTCAAAGTACATTTCCCACAAATGGGAGAGGAAACCCCTTAAAGTTATTCTGTTTCCTAGACCACCACAACTTGTCCTTCTATCTTATGTCAGGGAACCACAGGTGGACTCTGGAATTGAGTAAATTACAAGGATTGGAATAAAAGTATTTTTTTAAATTTGGACACTGTAATGTTGTGATTTTTTATAGATTTACAAAGCTTCTATAATTCAACAATACAAGCAACACTGCTGGTTGCATTTAGATATTTGTCCTGGATGTTATCAGTGCCTAAAAGGGGGTGGGGGGGGGGTGGGGGAGGATTGTTTACTTCTGAAAGGGAGAAATCACCTGTAGTCCCAATGATGTTATAAACCCATAGTGTCATATCACATAGGCTGTTGCTAAAAGGTAAGTGTCATGGACACATCGTAGTAAGTAAGTTTCTCTTGTCAACATAAACTCACCTCTCCCATTCCCTTTACTAGTACTACAGTAATAATCTGTAAGCTATGGTTTATGAGACATCAATTGTAATAATTGCTATATTATCATTGAGGACTGAGGAGTCAAATAAAGTGATGATGCTTTTTAGCAAAAAGTATTTTAATAACTCAGTTTTCAAAAAGTTGATTCTGACCTTTTTCTGTGTAAAAAAAGTTAAACTGATAAATTTAGTGGAAAGTTTTATTGTACCACACTGTAACCTACCCTGCAGTTTATTTGTTGTATTTTATTAAAGCCCCGTACCTACAAGTTTTAGTTAGTTTTGTAACATTGTGATCAAAATGTGTGACTCAATTTATGCATACAGTACATGTTCCAAGAATAACTTATGACGCAATCTCAAACACTTGGCACAGACTACAAAAGAAAGATATTTGAAGAACAATTTAAGCATATAGCTTGAGTATTGTTGAACCTTGCTATGTAGAGTTTTATTTACACTACTAAACTGGTATTTCAGCATATTTGATAAAGCGTAGAATGTTACCGTTTGTTTGAAACCACATCCTGGCCGTGTACCTTTATGTAGAATACAGGCATACTTAGTCACTGTTTTAGTACAGTAGCTCCATGAGTAGTTCTTTCCAAAGGTCGTTCGGTAAGCTCTTATAAATTTAAGCCCTTCTTCATTTAGCCTTTGAAGAAGATCCTGCTAGGATCGAAATGTCAGGCCAACTTACTTTTACACATTCTCCTACACAGGCTCTCTAGTGGATAAGCAGTTTGCTAACAGTTTTATTTAATTTAAATTTACTGTGTCAGCATATATACTGTTCAACTCTCTTTGTGGTTGTTTCATTTAACACTTAGCATTGAACCAATATTTTCCCAGAAGGAAGCAAAAACAACAAAGAATAGAAAGAAAAAAGTTTGTAGGTTTTGGAATCATCACATGTATTGAAGATTGTATGGACTTGCTTTAACTCAAGATTACTTGAATGTACCATGAAACATGTATCTGTTCCCTTTCGAGGGGAATGGTGATGCACACCCGACGATGATCACACAGTCACAGTCCCGATGCAAGGGGACTGGGGCTGAGAGCGGATCAGTCGTTTGGTAGTTTGGTTTTCGTGCCCAGGTTCTTTCCTGGGCGACTTTTTCTTAAAAAGTACCAAGAAACATGTTTGATTTGGATAATAATTTCTCTTTGAATATACCATGACTTGTATTAACACATAAGTCCTACAGAACCTGTACATTGTACCCTGTTATAACTCCTTCAGTAAATAATGTATTGTGTGTGGGTGGAGCATTTTTTTGAAAGTAAATCGTGGTACTTTTTGTTGTGACTTTGACAAAGTCAGAACAAGGATCTATTACTTTCTCACAAGAAAGGTTTTTTCCTTGATCAAGCTTGATATATTTAGCCAGTAGATTTCTACCAGGTTTTATAGGGCTTCAATTGATATCTGTGCTTAACCATGGTACACTCTCAATAGAGACAACGTACCTAATGTCTTATCATGTTGTGTTTTATTGAGGGTGTACCACTCAATATCAGGAGTTTGCATTTACAGAAGTAAGATAATAGAGATTCCAAAAACACAAACAAGTTCACAGGTGGTTAAGCCTGTTCCCATGGAAACAAAAGAGAAACATAACACCTAAACTGTACTGCAACTGATTAGGTTACGAGATTCTGTTCATGAATAATGTTATCTCGTCATTGTTTTGGTTAATGTATTTTATGGATGTATCAATGATAATGAACCCTATAAAAGTTAATGACTATTTGATAAGTTCACAATGTATGCCATAAATACTATTATTAAAGGTTGGTAAATTAGCGATTGAATTGCTTTTAAACGAGAACAAGTGTAAGTGATGGTAGATGTACAGTATACGATAACATCTGTCCTACATGCTGTAATCTAAAGGTTGGATTTGCAATTGATCAGAATCTCGTCAAGCTTCTCTGGTGATGGTTCGAAGGGGGGAGGGGGGGGGGTTGGGTGGGGGGATGGGTATAAAGCAGAAAGGCATTTGAAGCCTGAACTAGCCCAAGTGTCCTGTGTTAGTTGCATTGGAGAGTGATAAAGCCCAGTGGCAGAGGTTTGCAAGTTGTTTTGAAAACATCTGTCTGTCCTACCAGACATTCATTAAAGGTAGTCTGTAGTGGTCCCAAATTATAGCACGCTATAAATGCTAGAAGTTTTCAAAAAGTACTTTCCTGTAGGTCTTGACCTTCCAAATTGTTCTCAGACAATTTTTAAGGAACACACAATATGACTGAATGTCCCAGTGAGAAAAATTTCCTCGAAGGTTGTAATAAAAACAGTTTAAGAATTTTGACCAAAGGTGACCATATTTGAAGATCTAGCATATTGGAACCAATATTTACAGCATACCTTTAATGTACACCACAATTTTATTGCACTGTACACATTACTGTGGGTGAGTAGGGGGATACCAGTACACTGTGTACTGTAGCATACTGTGTGTTTCAAAACCAAAGCTGTATTGAGAAAAATTTATATGTAAAAAATGAAAAAAAAACCCCAAGAAGAACAAAAAGATAAAAAAAAACAACAGGAAAACCTAGTGCTCAACTAGTGTGTCGGCGTACCTGGAGAATATAAACCTAGTGCTCAACTAGTGTGTCGGTGTACCTGGAGAATATAAACCTAGTGCTCAACTAGTGTGTCGGTGTACCTGGAGAATATAAACCTAGTGCTCAACTAGTGTGTCGGCGTACCTGGAGAATATAAACCTAGTGCTCAACTAGTGTGTCGGTGTACCTGGAGAATATAAACCTAGTGCTCAACTAGTGTGTCGGTGTACCTGGAGAATATAAACCTAGTGCTCAACTAGTGTGTCGGCGTACCTGGAGAATATAAACCTAGTGCTCAACTAGTGTGTCGGCGTACCTGGAGAATATAAACCTAGTGCTCAACTAGTGTGTCGGTGTACCTGGAGAATATAAACCTAGTGCTCAACTAGTGTGTCGGCGTACCTGGAGAATATCTTTTGTGCGTTTTAAAAATATTTTTATGGCCGAAACAAATGACTGAAATGCCAATTCATCTGTACAACTGTAGCTTCAGTATATATGCTATATGAATAGAGAAGTTTGTCAAATCTAACAAAGAATTATGCCCAAAAAAGGGGGTTCAACATTTTGCGTTTAAATACTTGTCTGTTGTAAGCTTTCATCGATGGTATTATAATCCGGTCTATGGAATCTTAAATTATATAATTTTATTCCAATCTATTCCACAATTTCATTCACAAACCAAAACCAAACCAAAGCAAATCCACACCCCAAGGGATTTCAAAATACCAAGTCTGGAAATATTAGTGTGAGAAAATTGTCATGCTGCTTTGACTACCGGCAGCAAAATACTTAAATTCTAAAATTAACCACAGATAGGAACAGGGATCGGTGACCTCTTGACCTTAAAAGGTCAGACCTGTTGTGGAGCTGCTGGGCTAAAATATTTCTTGTTGAATAAGAGTGAGTAAATATGTGTGAGATTCTGAGGTAACAGGATACTTTATGGGGTCTGAGTGAGTGGTTGGATTTGGATTTGTGGGGAATGATTCAATTTTACAGCTCCAGGTGGAGTAGTATGGGCCAGTGGAACTGGTGATATAGATTGTGTTATACATGTGTGAGTTGTATGTATTGTATAGGCTCAACAGTCAACAGCATTGAAGCATGTACTGTACAGTAGGATAAGTTGACTAGCTGTTCTAGACTTTAATATTCATATAATTAGTAAGTATGTACTGTAGGATGATTTTAGTTAGCAGCAATTAATTTTGTTTGAGGAACAAGTCTACAATTGAAATAAATAATATTCCCTTGAAGGATTGCACATTTCATTACCTAACTGACCAATGTTTTCAGTACTTTTTGACACATTGAAGATATTTTGTTAGTTGCTATGTACAGTATACAGTACTGTGGGATAGGTGTTACCCATGAATGGTATAGCCCACCTGGGTTAATCATAGTTATATACACTGTAGGTGTGGCAGCTCATTCTGTCTGTGGTCTTGTATAAATTGGTACATGCAACTGTATTGGGCAGCCCTATATACTGTAGGCACATTTGGAGGCTTTTGGGGTTCCTAACAGTGAGATATTAGGATGAGGTGGTCTGGAAAGGGATGGGATTATGGATGTTGGAAATGAAATCTTTGGCAGTGCTTACAGTTAGTAGGGTCTCCTTGAGACCAGTAGTTTCAGAGATTCAGTGTTAGAGTAGGAGGATCAGAGAAGTGTACATTTATTGAGTGGGAAGATAACTGTCTTACATTGTGAGAGAAAACTTGTCTGTTACACTGTTGCCATAGTAACACAGGATGAGGACTGGAGGTACTGTAGTTGTTTGAAACTGATTGTTATGAAATAAATCAGAGTACCAGCCATAACATCAGTCCTGAGAGGCCTCTGTTTATTTGATGTTATGGTTCCTCTAACATACTGTAGGTTTACAATATAACATAACCTAACATACTGTAGGTGTACAATATAACCTAACCTACCATACTGACATAGGTATATAACCTAACCTAGGCTACCATTAGTACCATACTGTACATGTCAATACAACCATAGAGAACCAGTAACATCTTACATACAATGTCTAGTGTCTACTACATACAATGTCTAGTGCTATACAATGTCTAGTGTCTACTACATCCAATGTCTACTACATCTAATGTCTAGTGTCTACTACATACAATGTCTAGTGTCTACTGCATACAATATAGTTTCTACTATATAGCACTTGTATACTTCATACAGTGTGTGAGTGTCACTAATCCCTCTACATCCTCCTACTCATCCTCCTGTCTGCCATTTCCTGTGATTTACAGCTGTGCGCTCTCTGCTCTCCAATCTCTCTCAAGAGGTTTCAGTCACTCCAAGAATGATAACACTCATTAATCATCTTTGAAATAAAAAAAAAATAGTTTGCAGCTTTTATAGTTAGACTCAGTTTCACAGGCTTGTATGATCGCTGCCTCACACTACACTGTACCTATACCTTACTGTGTAAAAACAATAATAATAATAATAATAATAATAATAATAATAATAATACAGTGGATTTATAAAGCGCCAAATCAAGAATTAGCTGCTCTAGGAGCTTAATGAAACAAGTTAATAGCAATCAAAAGAACAAACTATTGAAATGAGTTTTTAGGCATCTCTTAAACCTAGAAAGTTGAGTACAAAATCTGATCTGTTCATTACTTGATAGTTAACGTTAGAATACATCTAGCACTTGCTCGACAGTTTTCATAGTTAACTAAGCTTCTGTAAGCTTCTGTAGTTAAATATAAACTGTATTCCACATAGGACCCGATTCACTCGGGTTTTATAGTTTTTGCGTAGTGCATTATTTACTTATGTTTGAACTAAAGTTGCAAAGTCCACTTGCCAACTTGTTTCTCATCAGTGAAGGTGAAATTTATCCAAATGGCTTAGTAAACATCAACAGTTTGCAGACTTCAAAAGCTGCTTCTTCACTCCTAACTCTTTAACATGACATTCAAATTTGCCATTGGGTGGGGGAGGGAAGGGAGAGGGAGAGGGGGAGGGAGAGGGGGAGGGAGAGGGGCATCCGGCATTATATTCTCTGTGTGTTGTTCAGATACATGTATATCATTATTACAGACTTTTCCATAATGGCTGGAAGCAGTTTATTATAAATCTGTTTTACCACCTCCAGTGCATTCTGGGTCATCATCTTTATATATTTATGGTGACAGTTTTAAATAATTGAAACATCCCCATAAATCTGCCACTCACTCCTCCTACTGTTGTCGGTACATACAGATCTATGTAAGTGAACATCTTGATAGTACCGCAATGATCCATTTACTGTCTAGCTTCAGAACCTAGCCTCTCTTTGTTCTCAGAACTGACTGTAGCACCTGTGTATTCAATACATGTACTACTGTACGTATAGTACAGAACTAGATATTCACACATTTTGTCACAGTTTGCTAGAAAGGGGGCCAGTGCTTCAAAAATCTACTGGACTGGCTAATAGCAAGTTGTCACTGGCATTTCCATGAATTACAAAAAACATCAGAACAGCCCAATAACAGTTGCCGATAATAAGCAGTAATGCTGGGCTAGTGATAGGTATTACAGTAGGTATACTTACAGTTACATGTACTGCATCTTTCTAGACTTTAGCCATGTTTTGTGAAAAGTCCTCAGTTGGTGGTAAAATCTGCAGGATACTTTCATCAAGGTTTTCTGCATTCTATAAAAATTGACTGGTAGTACATTATATGTGTTCATTGAGATATATTCCAATTAATGTCACCAGTTAGCAAACCGAGAATGTTTGAGAACATTGTTGAATCATAATTTTAGCTAACTTTCCCATACATTTTCAATCTTCGTTAAACTTAGCTGTATGAAATTGACTGACTAGGTTGAATAATCAAAATATTCAAATGTGACCTTTAAGCATGTCAATATAGGACATTTTGAGTACATTGTTGAAACCGCTTGAAGCTACTGTAGTACAGTATGAGGTGTTAAGTACCGCAGCGTACTGTAGATATTAATTGACTTGAATAGCACTCGAATGCATTCCAGTAGTTCGTTAGCACTAGCCAGACGTCATAGGTACTGTATGCATGGAGGGTACAGCTACACACCTAGGCATTTAATTATCAGGATTTCATACATACCATTAAGTACCTTATTAAGTTACTTAAAATTAATTAAAACAATACCTGTTACATAATTCAATTAATGGCTTCATATCTTTCCATCCGTTATTGTCTCTGTTACAGTAGCTTAAATAAATCACTTATTCTAATGTTGATCTGTTTAGAAATTTACATGTTATTTATAAAACATCTTGAATGTTTATTAATTAATGATAAAAAAACGTACATTATTAAACCAGGGAATAATATATTGGTTGCCCTGGGTTGCTTACGACGCTGGCAAAGTGAAAAATTATTTACCTAGCAGGACTTTTACAATGACGTTCATAGAACATAAATATAGATATTATGGTCGGGGCCTATTCCGATCCTGACGGAACATATCTTCGAGCCCCAATATCTCATTTATAAACAAAAATGTTATATGTAGTTTCTTGTGTGGCCTTTTGTTTTTGTTTTGTTTCTTTCAGGGGAACCAGAGTATTTTTTTTTGTGTAATGAGAGAAACTTCAGAGCTCTCAAAATTGCTATTCAAAAACTGAGCACTACATAATTCACTGTAGTACATTATTCACTGTAGTACTTTAATACTGTCCATGCTATTTAGTTGTGACATCATATATGTAATTGCTAGAGTTGTCATTAGATGCCAGACATCAATTTGTTGAGTTGTCTTCAGCTGAAGAGACTAATATGTACGACATTCCTCAGGGGTATGTAGAGTTAATGGTCCATGACACTCAGAGAGACGGGGTCGTGGACATGAAGAATTGAGAAAATATTAAAAATGACAAAATAGGAGAAGAGAGAGGAGCCTCTATGTGTGTAGAAATAGATTTAAGGAAGGGGTGACAAAGAGGAGAAATAGATAAGAAGGGTGTGACAAAGAGATGACTGATGAATTGGAAGAAGAGAATGGAGATATAAAGATAGGATTGACAGATAATTGAACGAGGAAGAACAACAAGTTAGGTAATTTACTGCTAAAGACTATCATGATAAAAACACAGATCTGTGTGGGGTAGAAGGTTCGCGGAATCTCCATGATTTCTTTTCTACCTCGGGGACAAAAACTATTATCCTAACACACTGTAGCATACGCAAACTGGGGCCTATACCGCAATTTTTGCAAAGTTCCGTGAATTTTTTTTTACCCCAGGCTCATCCCTGTACCCTGAACAAAACAAACAATTTACTTCGTTCCCCACTTACCTGTCTCCCCACAACCTATGCACCGCATTCTACCGTGTCTAGAATGCCCTGGTAATCTTTTAACACTGTACACCCTCATTGGCCCTAATGGCCTTCCTTCATTTTTTTACCCACAAAGTGTCTCACTGTGTTTTTCGGAGTTAGAAAAATTTTCGCGAAAGTCGCCCGGATTACCTTGGATTTATACTCTAGAAGTTTCCTATC
>JAIPMN010013152.1:0-14122 GCA_020650975.1 Apostichopus californicus | reverse complement strand
CCTAAATTCACTTAGCCAGACTCCCCATTATATTTTATAATGAACATGAAAGCTAAAATACAAATTAATATTTCACTGTGCATTATAAAACTGAATGCATACAACACCATCGCTTTTTTTGTGTCAAATTAATATATTTCTCTTTTCAATTTTTTTACCAACAAACAGACTAAGATCAAAGACACAGTTTCCATAGAAATAGTATCTCTATCACCTAAATCACAAACTGAAAAATTGTGTCAACGTAGAAAAAAATAATTGAATTCAGATTGGTGGCAACGTGCTGCTTGGACGGTTTTCGCTTGAATGACGAGTGTCACGATTTCACGAGAAAACACATACAAATTGCTCTCAGTTGGGGAGCCTTCTTAAGTTTCATAACCACTCAATTTACATAGTGTTGTATCATCATCATTATTGATCAACCAATCCCCACGACGATACATTACGCCTTTGACTGTTAACGGACACCGCTGAGCTATTCCCACGGGCGCCATTGGTATGTTAACAGCACAGGTGGTTTCGTATAAATTAAACTAGAATTAGAATATTACTAGACAAGTCAAAAGACATCATAAATTTGCACTGCACATTCTGCTCGATGTTCTTCATAAATATGTAAATGAAGATGATGGATGATATTTGCACAGCAATAAGTCAAATTTTTTTTAAAAAGATTGTACAAATTTTATAAGTTTAATCCCATCTCCCCTTAAAGGAGATATTGTTCTCTGAGATTATTAGGAAGGAAGATGTCTTCCCTCAAATCCCCCCAGGTATATAAACAAAGATTATCAATTATAAAGATGATATGAATATTCATGGAAATATTCATTAGCAGTGTCTTATAAAGCATTCAGAAATTTTTATACTAATCTCCCAGAATCACACTAAGAAGCAGCTATGTATTCAAACCACTGAATCAACAGTCTCCAACATGGAACATATTCTAGTCTCAAATTATACAAAGCTAGTAAAGATGAGATTCGAGATTTCAACAGAGTCAGGTTTAATACAGGACTAAATGATTAAAGGGTTAGCAATTATTTAAGGATCAGTGGGAAAACAACGAAAATGTACTTCCTGAACCTTCTTCGTGATAATGAACTTTCAGGAAATAAGGAAAGGCACCAGTCAATTCTACACTTTGTTGTTTGTTTCATTGTATTTAAATGTTGCAGAAACAGTCAGACACCTGCCAGATTGTTGGAATTGGTGATTAATGAAAAACACCTTAATGGAGTCAATCAAATATATGTGTGGCATTGCACAATAACTAAACATACACCAAACAGGAAAAACAAAATTAAATTAAATTAAATGTGCCGCCACCATTAAGCTTTGGTAAGAACCTGTTATATGCTGCTTTAAGATGCTGCTTTTAATTTCAGCTTGGACACAGTCTGCTTGGATTTTCGTACCAAAAAAAAAAAAACCTTACTTTATTTAATCAACCATGTTAATAGATTGAAGTTGTTCTTTTCTGCCAAAATGAATTCTACTCCTGGCTAGTTTTAATCTTCCTCACGAAATAATTCTGTACATTTCTTTTCAAAAGTTCCCGATTGGTCAATATTTGTTTGAGCTACGTTATCCCAACGAAGGAGACATATTTATAGGTTTTACCTTTGCGAAAGATACCACAGAATAAAGTTTGTCAAATTTATTTGTTACGTCTCGAGGGGAGTTTCCGTAAATCATTTTTTCAGTCGGGGTAGGCTGTACATATGGGTTCCACACTGAGCACGTAAATGTCAGCGGGTTGCCAGGGCTTTACGGTGAGGACAATTATCTTGATCTGTCCAGATGCACGAACGATGATTGCGCAAAGTCTGAAGGTTAGGTCGCTGGCTTCCTATGATGCCCGATTCTTGAAACACTTGTAGCAATGTCACCAGTTTGATTGATTAGGCCTGCGATAATTTCAGGAGATGAGTTTCTTAGTCTGGAAATGATTTTTTTTTTACTTCAAGGTTGCATTGTTGACAGGACACGATAAAGAAAATAGTGACAGATTCTGGAGAACAGACGAACGAGGGAATTTCTCAAATTCAGAGTTTCCTATAAATCGTCCTTCTGTTAAGGAAAACGACCTGCATTGATATAATTCCCGTTACTCATAGCCAGAATACAAGCTTTGTTACCCATCTCTGCCACTGTGGGGGAAATGTCAGCTTTGTTGGACCCAGGTAGTAAATGTATGTTGTTTTGCTTCTACATGTAAAGGTTTTACTTCCATTAATCTAATAACCCCCCCATTAATCTATTAAACCCCCCCTCCCATCACTCCTCTTCTCATAGCTCTCTTTTCCATCCTTTTTTCTCCACACCTTTCTCTCTTTGTCCTTCTCCAGTTTATTCCCTACCTACTTCCCTTAATCCTCTCATTGTCCCTCCACTGTTTATCTCCTACCTCTCCTCTTCCCCTGTGGGTTTCTTTCTTTTTTCTCTCCATCCCTTGTCTACTAATCCCCTTACATCTATTACATTGTGTTCATCATGCTCATTTACCTGCAGGCGCATAGCCAAGGGGGGGGGCGAAGGGGGCAGCCGCCCCCCCTTGAGCATATTTTTAAATTTTTTCTGTGCATGTTTTTGTGCATGTTTTTTCTGTGCATGTTTTTGTCCCTTCTGTTACTGATACTTGTCATTCAGCCTTTGAAGAAAGGATCGAAACGTCAGGCCACCTTACTTTTACACATCTATTATGTAAACTTCATCAACGCCACCCTCCCATCTCCCATAAATTTAGGTAAACATGGTAGTTCCAGTAGTCACTGACATACACTTAAGTAAAACGTTCAGGCTTCCGATATGGGGGGGTAAGGGGCTTCAGATATGGGGGGTAAGGGGCTTCAGATATGGGGGGTAGGGAGCGAGAATTCATCATGTGCCATTACAATTTTCGTTTTGAAAGCTACATTCCTTTAAAAGCGGGAGAAATTTTTCAAGTACAACCAGAGAAATTTAAACCTCTTTACAATTTGATCAAAGTCAACCAAAGCGCCACAGAGGTCTTTGATGAGGACAGCACCATGGCCACCGAATGAAAACCGATATTTTTAGCGCAGGGGTCCCCCGAGTCGACGTTCTGCCGTCAAACTTAACTCCTCCGTTGGAAGAGCAGGAGAGGGAAAATGAGGAAGACAGATGTTTCTACCGTTGCTCTGAAGCTTGACTAATCAAGCGGAGAATGGTGTAAGAATAAATGTACAAAGTACCGTACAAATAATATTGTTGATTACCGTCTCAAATCACTAGGATGAAGCAGGTATATTACGATATGAATGAAATTACATCTGCCCTTGAAAGCGGTGGGTCATCATTTACAGTGTCAAAGTTAAAGAATTACAATAACTTTAACCCATAAGGAACTTTAAAGGGGTAGCAGAGAATAAAAAAATTTAAACCATATTTTAGACACATATTTACCTGTGCCATATGCTGTCTTTATAAAAAAGTTTTCAAGAAATATCTGTTAGCTTGAGAAATATATAATTCTCTGGGCAAAAACAAATTATACTGTCTTTACTTTTTACAAATTTGTTTATTATATTTCAAATCATTTTTGGTTTGTTTGTTATAAATTGAACATATGAACATTTGAAGTTCCTCACTTTAAAAATTGCTGGATGCAGGATCCATTTTTTTCGTTTCCTTAAAACTGCAGATTAAATGTGTTGTCCAACTCTGAACTCATATTTTATCTCAATTTTTAGAAATTCACAAGGCACTGCAGTAAGTAGTTCCCAGGGTGACATCTTCAAGGGAATCACTCAGCTGTTAAATTGATCAATAAAAGCACATCTCCCAAAGGGCATAAAGACAGCAATCTCATTTCAGTTAATTCTTTATTTCAAAACATGTTATCTCTTTAGCGGGATCTTGAGAATTTTACAAAGAGGACAGAGCTTAAAGCAGCATTTTGCGTTTGGTCGTCATTTTCTACTTTTTTGACATGTCCATCGAGTTTTTTACATATATCAATCACAAAACAGCTAACTAAGATATTAGCCAAATTTTTCCCTGCCATCAACGTTAATTGGCGAGTAATTAAGGATATTTGCAGATAATGAGAAAAGTGTGAACGACAATCTTCACACTTAAAATTAATCGCATACAGTTCCCCAAACCCACTAGTTTGAATTCAACCAATCAGACATGCAGGTTTAGTTATGAGCCGTTGCTAAAAATAGATTCAAGACTTTGCGTTGGTACAACCAGGGAGTTTTTATGGAACTCCCTGGTACAACTGTCATATAGACTGTACACAAATCACGCTTGGTGTTGTATTACGTATTGGTCAATGACGTTCGTAGTGTTTAAATATTCATATTATGGGTGAGGTTTATTGGGATCCCAACGAAAATATCTTGGAGAAAAACAAAGTTGAAAGTTGCAAATTTTTCGACATTTATGCCACCATTTGAAGTAAGATTTAAATAGATAAGCTAGTTATGTATGTCGTTATGGCATAGTGGAGTCAGTGAGGTTGAGAAAAATCATAGAAAACGACGCAAAATGCTGCTTTAAGGAGCTGAGCAAAAACAGTCTCCACCATAAAAAATCATACTGCTTTCAACTGATACTACAAGTAACACAAAACTTAACCCTTCACTTTCTCCCCTCCCCCACCATGAATCCCCCCCCACCATGAATACAGCTAGGTGACTTATCATGTGACTCTACTTGGTAAACAAAAATTCCAGATTTGTTGATACTTTTCAACAATTTGACAAATCTTGCACATGAACTGTTTGCAATGCTAAACAGTGAATCTACGAAGATAACATTTATGACCATCTGGCAAACATAAGATACTTTACCTGAACATCTGTGAGGGTTGCATGTAGTGAATAAGTGTCATGACCGGACAGTTGCCTTTGATATGGGAAATAGGGAATGTGGCTAAGGGACAGGGAGTTTCTTATTTTGGGTAGAAACCATTCCCTACCCCCCCCCCCCTGCTTCCAGTCATATAAAAAACATTTGCCTTACCTTTCTGAGAGACTAAAGGCACTTTAGCTTTTAAAAGAACGTATTCTCCCCAACTCTCAAGATTTGGTGATTTCCCATGAATCTCAGCAAATGGATGGCCTGAAATGAAGTGGAAAAAAACAAAATAAGATCAAAATTAACAAAGTTAGATTGTGGGTTAAATTTTTCTTCGGTGCATTACTTTATAAACGAAGGTATCCAACGGGTTACAATTATCAAAATGCTAAACTACTACACAAAATAAACTGTTAGTTTGATAAAATCCAGAATCACAAAAATCATTGAATACTTTAAAAAAAAAAAAAATCTTGTATCATTTTAAAACTGATCTAAACTCAACATTGACCTACAACAGCAGAGAGGTACTTTAGCCACACCTAATTTACATATTAAAATCTGGGCTGAAGCTGCTATTGTCATCATTACTGTGATTATAGAATTGACATGAAGTCAGATTACTGTGCATATGAGAATCGTTGTTTTTTAAATTTTCCAATGCAACATATTGAGTGCATTTTTGTCTCGAGAGATCTGAGTCGATTGTACTTATTTCAAAGTTCCATCTTGGTACAATATTATCATTTGCAGGATGACCAGCCTTTCCATCATCATACCTCTCTCTGTCTCCCAAAATGACTGACATTTTTGAAGCAAAATTCGTCAAGAGCTTCTCATACATCGTATCACGTTTGAGACAATTAAAGGTGATTTGTATTAAGGATAGAAACAAAACAAAAGAATCAACAAGAGGCCAAGTTAACCATTGAGAGGAACATTCTGCAAATAGCTTACTACAACTAATATGTGTGGTATATGAAACAATACTGACCATTCAATATCTGATGTGAGAAATACGTTAATAGTCAAAAACTCAATAAAGACTCGAACAAAAGAAAAAAATGCTAAATTTCCAACAGGGAACAATTTATCTGTTGTTGCTCAGCAACATGCTAAGCTAATTTCTTAGTTACAGTGGTACACAGATTGCAAAGCTATTTAGCAATGTTTGCACTGTGGTATATTAGTGTTCTCAGTTTTTCATATAGATAACAGAATTCATGAACATGTCCAAGTAATTATACTTTCTGCCATACCATCCTCTCTCATGCCAACTATTTTCCCTCCCCCCTAATGCCAACAAACCCTTTCCCAAAAATATACACGATTTCTATTTCCAAAATAAAATAAAACTGTTGGCAAACTGCTTATCCACTAGAGAGCCTGTGTAAGAGAATGTGTAAAAATAAGTTATATAAACTGGAGAAGGACAAAGATTCCCTACCACCTTCCCTTAATCCTCTCTTTGTCCCTCCACTGTTTATCTCCTACCTCTCCTCTTCCCCTGTTGTATCTCTTTGTGTTCACCATGCTCATTAACCTGTCTGTATTATGTGTGTGTTTTTGTCCCTTCTGTTACTGTTACTTGTCATTCAGCCTTTGAAGAAGATCCTGCTAGGATCGAAACGTCAGGCCAACTTACTTTTACACTATTTCTATTTCCATCAAATAAAGGCAAAATGAAAGCACTCTTTCACTAACATCTTCATCCACACACATCTCAGCACCACCCCCTACCCCCCCCCCCCTCATTCACGTTCCTTCCAAATTTCGTTCCTTTTCTTCTTAATTTGGGAACAAACTAGGTCAGGGAGAATAATCAGCACACAGCAAAAACATTTTCGCCAAGGTGAAAATTCTTAAGATATTAATAAAATTTTGAACTCGTCAAAGATTTTGTTTTCTTCTTTGTCCCCCGGTTTTTGCAACAGTCTGAACCAAACTTTTGCTTTTTCATCCCGGAGAGGTTTATTTACAGGAAGCCTGCGGCTAACGGTTCAAAATTGATTATACCTTCAAGATGGTTTAAAAATCAAACAAAACTACTGAAGTTATCAACAATATTTCAATATCAACCTAATTGGAAAAGTGTTTTCACACTTGGGTTTTGTGTTTGGAGTATATAATTTTTTTCTTTTTTCCGTAGTTAGCTAAAAAATAAAATCCATACATTGTAATCTAGTTTCTTTAAATGGAAAAGGCAAAGATGTATGTCCTAGATGCAGACCTAGCTTCAAAATGCCGTTTTTAGTCGCAAGATTTCTCTCTTAAAATTCTGCTTAATTCTATCTGCCAGACTATAGTAACAGTTAAGAAAAAATGATGATATCGGTGGGTCTTTTGAGGAGCTGTTATCCATTAAGCAAACTTTTACATTAACTCATTCCATTTACGTTAAATGAAAAATGTTTGTCAAGCAACAGAAAAAGAGACTTCAAAAAATAAAAAATTCTCGATGACTGTGTCGTGTTTACTCTGATATACTCCAACAGAACGCCATGATTCATCACAAAATTTAGTTCCTAAGGCAGGTTCAAATAATGCACTTTTTAAAATTAAATTGTGATCCATTGCTTGAGGCATGACAGTAGTAGAGTTTTCTAATCTCAATTTAATAATAAAACGTATCACATTTGTTAGCATTTTTCTTTTCTTTTTGAGCGATGATATCGTCATCGATTATTTTGTGATGAAGACATGTCATACACACGAAAAACAACAACGAACGTCTCCACTTAAATGCATTCAGCACTACGTAACATTACTGATTGACAATATGAACAAAGACTAGGGCTTACCCCCCCCCCTCCCCCTCCCCGTCCACTCAAAACCTATCAAGATCAATTTCTTTACCTTGCCTTTTCTCTACAACCCCAAAGCATACCCCTTTATTCTGTAACTTAAAGTTCTTTTTGCAACCTTATGTGTGTTTATCTTTAGTGTGTGTTCCAGACAAACTTTACAATTAAAGCCTACACACCACCCAAGATGCTTGTGTAGCCATGTAAAACAAGACATGAAAATTCCACATGTTAGAGAAATGCTACCTTACCCAACCAAAGAAGAAAAATAAAGTCTCATAAATTCATGTTCCACTTGAAAGGTCACATTTTACCTCTTGATGTTTTTCCAATGTGTCACATATCTGTCACAGACAAGATGTCAAAAAACATGTAATGTAATTTTCATAAGTTTCCTTAACGACCTAGGTGTCACTCAACCATATCAGCAGTTGGTTTATTCCATCTGTCATCTGAAATGTTTTGTAATAGGGTTGGTTCGCAAGTTTCTTCCAAGGCAGAAAAAAACCATGGTTTGTTACGGGACAGAAGAAACAGGTTTCTTCCACTTTCTTCGTCTAAAATTGGAAGAAACTCAAAGAAGTGGGAAATTAGTGTTTAAATTTTTTAACACTATTTCTTTGTGTACTGACTGATTAATATAAAATCTAAATAAAATAAAACTGTTAGCAAACTGCTTATCCACTAGAGAGCCTGTGTAATAGAATGTGTATCTTTTACACAAAATATAAAATCTAAGAGTTAAACAAAACTGAGCCATAGGGGAACCCAGATACAACTGTCAATTAATCAGCTAATAATCCACAGAAAGTCTTGGAGCATAGAGCTACTGGCCACAACTCCCTGCTAAGAGCCAGGAGATGATCTTCTTTCTAAACAAACGTGGACTTTTTTTCAATGCATTTAAATTTGTGTCACCTGGATAAATTCACTACAACTGGTCCAGTTTCTATGTTATTGTAGGTTCTTGGACCCTATATAATTTTTAAAGACATTTACATTCCACTTTAAGAGTTACTATTGTGGAGGGGGATGAGGAAAGACAATGGGTTAGGTTGGGGGAGGAACAGGGAAAGCAAGTATGGAACTATATGCACACACACGCACGCACACCCATACAAACAAACATATATACTTTTTGCATTTGCTTGTTTTCTTGTACAGCTTGCCACTTTCCCTGTCATAATTAAGCCTAAGTTCAAGAAGGCTATGAGTATAATTCAAGCCAAAAATCTAAACAAACAAAGATAATGCTTTAAAGACTAAAAGTTTAAAGCAACATCCTTATCTCCATGACCTAAAGCCAATACTAATTAGAACACTTGATATGATGAAATTTATTTCTCTACCTGTAAAATGCGACAGTGAAAAATTCAAAGCAAAGACAATCTATCAAGTTCTACTTTTCGATGTTTTCTGAGATAGTGAACTCATTTTTTGGAGGGAAAAGTTGACCTGCCCAAAGGGATCTTTCTTCAAAACTTGAAAACTCAGATATATTTTTTCCCCGTCGCCACTCTCCAAACATTAGAAGAGATGGGTAATTGAACGGGGACCTAAGGGAGCTAGAAGACCGGCTTCGTCATTCATGAAGAAACACTGCCACCAAATTTTGAAACAAAGAAATTGGTACGAGATCATATGCACAGTGATATGATAAGAAATGATTCGATAAAAAAAATTGCATCTGGTTTGGAGAATATTAAAACGCAAAGAGTTCTCCCCCACGGAGGAATTACCTACGGCATTCATGTTATACGATATTTCTGAGGACGGAAATATCATCTTTTCCCAACAGTATTTTTACATTGAATGGGTTTTCTTTGTCTGACGAAATGGGGCCTTAAAATACTGTCTGAATGAAACAGAGTCATATGTTATGAGCAAAAGGATGACATTTTCAGTCTAGTCTTTGTATGTCGTCATGGAGACAATACTACGTGCAACCAATAGAATATAGCTTTAAATTAGCCAAGAACAGAAAAGATGGGGAGAAAAAAATCAACTTAATTTATTTTATGGTGGTCTGAATACTTCCATAAGAGTATAAAGATAATTAGTGTAGTGTTTATAATTTATCACTACTTCTCTTAAATTTCAGCATGTTTAAAAGAAAAGAAATGCTTAAAGTTTGTAACAGTACTTTTTACTTGTGAGTTATAATTAAACCAGAAAATTATGCCTCTAGAAATGCAGACGGTTAAAGGACGTCATTAAACATGTCCAGCAACCAAATTGCCACAAATGTGACAGAAACAAAAAGCCAAAACAAAACAGAGAATAAACTTGTCAACTTTGACCTCTTATTAGCATATTTTGAGCAATTCCAATACTGTTTTTAATATGCATTGTTGTGGTAATTTTCATCTCATTAAGATTTAAATGCAACTTGGCATCAAATCATAGATAAGAGAAACGAAAGTTAATAAGTATAATTAGCTATGATTTAAGGAGAAGGAAGTTTACATCACTTGCGGTAACCATGTTGAAGAACATTCTATTAGGATCACAGTATCAAGTCATTCAATGTCTCACCCAGCAGTTACAATCGTGTAGAAAGGATCGCTCAAAGTCTCACGTGAAATTTTCGTCCTGTTTTCATTTTATTCGTGCCGCACAGGCTTAGAAAATCGAAGATGGAACAGGTACCATGTGTGTTATATCCAGATAGAGAGAGAGATAGAGAGTGGTACCCAGAGGCATTAAATATATTGAGGTACTCCAAGGTAGCAACAAGTAGAGAGGTACCCAGAACTATCCTATGAGAGGGGCCAATAGTACCCTCAGACCTTTAAAGGGGAAGCTCAGTCTCCAAGTCATGCTGGCAATTATCGACAGTGGTGAACAACAACCAACCTAGATACAGTTACTTCAGAGTGTTTCCTTACACCTGTAATACTAATGAGATATATAATTAAATGTTCTGAGATGCAGGAAGGCATCTTGAGTACCCTGATGTACTTTAGGTTCTTCAGGTATACAATTGCACCCTGAAGTTCTTTAAGAGACATAAACCCGTGATATAATCCAGCCTGCCTTCGAAGGAGCTCCTGCTAGGTAGGAGATGAAAGGCATGCTAAATAAACACACAGATGAAAACATAGCTATATCTATAAAGAGAGAATGGCTACTTTGATGTATTCTCTGTCATTATGAAGCGGGAGAGGGGGGGGGGGGTGCTTTGAGGTACAACTAACCAAAATGATACCACCATCATCTATTAAGATTAGGGCATCTATGATACCTTCAAAGAGAAAGGTTCTTTTCTATTGTAAAAAAAGAATAAATTTCTCTGGGGTATATCTTAGAATGAGTGTTTCCTTCATGCATTAAAGAGAGGTTTTCTGATGCAGTACAGGGAAGAGGTATCGTGAGGTATCTTACTATGGCATTTCATAGATGTTTATGGCAACCAAGACCTGCAAAGATTCTAAACACTAAGATGTATCTTCAAGATGCTGGTACTGGTTTCAGCTGTTATCCTGACGTAGAGTCTAACAAACAACTGAATGATTTACCGATTACTTGGCAGTTACTATCTTAGGAGAAACATCAGACCATGTCCCGACGACACTTGTGATAGATACATCTGCAAGAAATCACTTGAGGAATGCATCTGCCCAAGCTGCTATGCACTGAGCAAGAGAAGGCTTGTATATTGAAGTACAGTACCAACTATTATATGTACAGTCACCACAGAAGAGAGAGAGACTACCAGGTATTAACACAATAACACTTAAACCATCCAAACAACTTTTATCTAATTTCATTTGTATCATGTGTATCATGTCCTGTATCATGTCCTGTATCATGTCCTGTATCATGTGTATCATGTCCTGTATCATGTCCTGGTATAGGCACGAGAAGAAAAAAAACTAATTCTGGTAGGAAAATGTCTTATTCTCGTTCTCTATCCACATAAAAAACTTAAGAACAGGCCATTGCTTAGAGAAGGAGAACGATATTCATGTGTACAAATATCACAATTAGTGTCAAGATACACAAGTCAAATGCTGATGATTATTTTCAGCAAAGTCCTTCTTTCTTTCTTGTAAGGTGGGAGGATTAAATCAGCTTTGTAAGAGACAGAAATGGGAGTTCGGGAGGGGGATGGGGGGGGGGGAGGGGGGGTGGGAGAAGCAAAACAGTTTATTATCTTACCATGCTTCTTACTCTTCTGTGTCACAAAGGCCCAAGTATCTCTCCAGCCCAATGTGTCCCATTTTGTACTGCCCAAGGTTTTCAACAGATTTTTGGCTTGTTCCTTGACCTGAAATGTACCTTCATCCTGTGAAAATAGAAAACAAATTACAAAATATAAAGATAAAAGGCAGGATATCGTGTACTTGTCAGTGAGAGATTAGATGAGACCAAATTTTTGAAACATTACACAGAGCATGATATCCAGTATATGAGAATGCAATTGGTAGCAGGAGACAGGTAAGCCAGAGGTGGATGCTACTAATTGAAAGAAAGAGACAAAACGGTAATGGAAGTGATGTTTCAAAGCAGAATTGAGAGTGATCTTCATAAGTAGTGGATCAAGTTGATCCAAACTTGAAGGTGATATTAAGAGCCAGTGGATCAGGACTTCAGGGAGACCTCTCAAGGCGGTGGATTAAAGATTTGAAGTTGATGTTTAAAGGAAGTGAATCAAGGGGATCAAGAGGGGATCTTTCAAAAGTGTGTATCAAGACAAGAGGGTGATCCTTAGAGCTAGTGCATCCAGACTTGAGATTGTTGCGGATCGATTTATTGAACAAATACAATTTGACGTGTAAGGTAGCAAAGCCGTCTCCAAACCACATTAATGGGATGATCCATCTCATGGTTGTCTTACAGGCCCTTGTGAAGTACTGATAAAGCATCCATGCCATACACCCACAGTGGTAAACTGGAAAACTATGCATAGGTATTACATTATCTCAAGGCAAAAGAGAAGTGTTGCTACATGCCCTGTCATTATCTCGCAGGTTGTTGCTACAGATGATGTTGAGAGGGATAAAGTCCATTCACTCGCACGCCTTTTGCAATTAAGACACTAATTATTTGTGGTACGGCAAAATAAAAGGATGTTTGCAACGTGCCCTGCCTCTGATGACCTTGTAAAAACAGCTGTTTAACGAGTCCACGAGTCAAGTCACAACTTAATGGCGGCCATTTTAATCCTGTGAAGAAGAAACGGAGGAAGGGATCCCCTCGCTTAAAATGATCAAAGATAGAAATGCATAACATCTCGGCTTATTTTGCAAAGGTCAAGTCTCGAGCACTCTCGTGGATCGGACGCGAGAGTTTATAGGATAAGAAGACGAGAAGAGGAAGAAAAAGATTTAGGAGGAGACTGGTTCATGGGAAATCCACTTCCTCTCTGACATCTAGAGACGAAGAAGAATAAATGACGGATATTAACAAAAATTAAACCTGTTAAATGACAAACTTTGTGAAGAGTTTTCATTAAATGAGTGAACAAACAAGAAGAGGTGAAGTCGTGTTGAAGTTAACTTGAACTTCAATCCTGTTCAGGGAAAGATTTTTGTTTGGCCACTTTGTAGGACTCCTCGGGTAATTAAAGGCCATCAGTTTTGGCCCCGAGTTTTGCCACTCTAAAACTTTTCAATAGTACTTTAACTTGACCTTTCAACTTTTTTTTCTTAAATCATGGGAAAGTGAGAGTAAATTAAAGTTTCAACAATGGTTTGAGGAAAGGATGTAATACTGAATTTGGAGAATGAACGACCATTTTTTTGTTACTAATGAGCATAGTTGGGAGTGGTAGATGGGAGTGGAGGGAAAATGCTGATACCCTTTAAGATGAGAAAAGGGTTAAACATGATGGAGAATGTTCGAAGAATCTTCAACTAAACCTGTCATTTTATATCCATTTTGTTTAATTGAATGTGTTTTTCAAAATTTCCTGAAGTAGAAGAAAGTCTCACACATTATACATGACAGAAGCAATTTTTCCTTTGTAATTTGTGTTTGAACTTTACATCTAGGCAACATTCTATCCACTTCCAGCTCCATTTCTTAATTAATTTTGAACTTTAATCATCATTAAAATTAAATCCATGCTATCTATATATTCAATGTGTTAATTATGAATATGCTAATCACAAGTTGTAATCTGGATGGTCACTGGTTCAAATCATACTCTATCAAAACCAATCAATTTCTTGAATATCTTTCAAAATTTGGTTCTCATCTGCCAGTCAATTTTCTGTACATCATTTTGATGTTTCGCAAATATCTTGTACACACATATAAACTGAATATAAACTTAACCTGCTCCCTCACCCAATCATTCTCACTTCCTCGCCCAATCATTCCCACTTCCTCGCCCAATCATACCCACTTCCTCGCCCAATCATACCCACATCCTCGCCCAATCATACCCACTCCCTCGCCCAATCATACCCACTCCCTCGCCCAATCATACCCACTCCCTCGCCCAATCATACCCACTCCCTCGCCCAATCATACCCACT
>JAIPMN010013147.1:7096-19022 GCA_020650975.1 Apostichopus californicus | reverse complement strand
TATATCCAATCCATGCAATCCATGTTGCCCTCTTGTGTAGACTAAACTAGAAGACGAGAATGCACACAGACTGACTACTGGATCAGGGTCCTGGTTTATTAAGGTAACCTTATACGTTTCGTTTCTTTGCAGGGTGCGTTTGCTGCTCTGGTTAGCGGCGTTCTTCTGGGAGCGGCTCGTTTTACCAGTGATTTCTTTTTCGATAGTCCAGGATGCGGACAGGTCGATACTCGTCCAGGAATTATCAAGAAACTTCCCTTTCTCCACTTTGCGTTACTTCTCTTTGGTATTTGCCTTTTTGTCATCATCCTCGTCAGTCTGTTGACGGAGCCAATGCCGAAAGAAAAGGTACAATGGAGGTGGGAATAGACGGGGCGGGAGGGGAGTAGAGCGAAATGAAATGAGAGATGATGAAATAGTTAGATTTGATATTTCTCACAAAATAAGATCCATTGATATTGTTCTTCATCCTCTAGTCTGTTGTACAGCTTCGGTTGCAAAACAGTGGCAACAATTGAACGAGTTTTAGAACAGCTTACAATAGTTTACAGCAGACAAACAGAAGAAATAGGAACTGGGTATTTAACGCGAAGTTTAGCTTGCCAGACATATTGAGAACCAAAAGATTTGTAGTGACGTCAACAGTACTCCAATCCTTCCTTCTTGATGGAGGATCTTATATCATTGAAATACAAAAATATTGTCACATTTGTCTCCTTTTTAAATACTATATCGTTAGTTATTGCTTGTCATCCACCTTGTTTTTGTGTACTTTGTTTATTCTAATAATGTTGTAATATTCTTATCATTTCTATAGTTGGTTCGATTGACTTGGTGGACCCGTAATGTTCCAAGGACAAAGGACAGTCCGACAAGACTTAACCAGAATACTTCGGAAAAGGAATCAACAGCAGAGACGGTTCAGACAGAAGGTGAAGTAAAGAATAAAGAAATGATTTTCATGTTTCACGATACCGGGACCGGTTCAAAAAATTGACTCCCCTCAACTTTGGGATGGAAGGAATGAGGGGCGTGGTGCAATTCTCTCCAGTCCTCACTTGCCTCAAGAAAACTATTGTTAAAATAAGTGTGTCCAAAGTTTCGATCAAGGATTAGAAGACATTATCGCAACTTGTAGGATATTTTTGAATTGACGGATGTACTTTCGATTTTCGGCAAACTCATCTTCTCCTCCAAAAGGATAGTTGACTTTTGATTTGATTTATTTCACGACAAAATATAAGACAATACAAGACACATTGTGTAGGAATAACACAGAAACAGTCTGTCCAGCAGACTTATTGCCACTGTGGTCCCTGGCTCATATTGTGTATTCCCCATTCTTTGACGGCATGCCTATATAGAGGGACGTGTTCGCTCTAATGGCTCCATCGTTCCCTTCGGTCTATCGTGCCCTAATGGCTCTAACGTTCCTGGCACGCGACTGTTATTCTTCTCCACAAGCAATCTGGAGGGGTCATGAATACGTTTAATTTAGATACATTTTGCAATCGGATATATGTCTATATAGGAATAAGAATATTTTTAGAAAGTATGATTCATCTAAATTGTTTCACATTCCTGTTTTCTAAAAGTAATTTTGTCGGTAAATTCTGCAAAAACTTAACCAAGAAACTTAAGTCAATGAAAATAAGATGGCATTTGATTAAATTAGGACACCCTGATGGCTTTCTTTGTTTCACCACGTGAAGGTTAATAGACGAATAACTAATTGGATATTTCTGTCACTGGGACGCTTTTCATAGTCCAGTGTATTCGACACTTTTAAATTTAAATGCAAATTAAACTTAACATTAATGTTAGCTGCTTTCCAATTGTTTACTGATTGAGTTGTCTGCTTGGGACATATTTCATAGAATTTGTACAACGCGAAACTTCTGCAGTCACTGAGCATCTTGTTCGTTTGAAGTATACATCTTTCTTTTCCTCTTTATAATTGGACGGGTTAAACTATGAATATAATCCAATTTGAGACCGCCAGTGCTATGATCGCAAACGTTATTGGTCAATTCCTCACCACTTCAACGACCCCCTACGATTTCTCTTTGAAAGATGCAATTAAGACAAAAAATGTTCTCATATTTAGAACACCGTAGTGTAACTTAATGTTTAAAAGTGGCAATTGGTCACAAGTGACTTGAAACAGAAGCTCCTCAATATGAGGCCTTCCGTTTTTTAAGGAAAACGGAAAGAGGGAGAGATGGTGAGAGTGAACGACAGCAATTGTAATATCGCAGTATCCAAATAAAACAAGTACGTAATATAGAGGAAACTTTACGTAAAAGTCAAAATACAAATGATTCTTTTTGTGAGAACAAAATTGCAGAACCTCATCTAGCCCTTAAATGGTATATGTTCTGTGCAGATTGAAGAGAAAATTCAAATATCTCTAGTACTATATTTTGCGATGAAATTAGAAAGTAAGTTCAATCGTTGCCAAGCACTGAAGAAAAGTTTTGGTATCGATTTATAATGCAGGCCCGAAGCTATGAATTCTCAGTTTGGGGAAGCTGGAGGGGCGGTTACCATTGGCATAATACTAATGTCCTGTTAGTTCTAAAGTTCTTTTTCTTGTATACATGATGGTTGAGACACATCTTGGGGGTGGGTCACAGTAGTCCACTCGGTAGAGGGGGGGGGGGAGTGATAGTTAATAAGTCGGTAATTCGGAACAATAAAAAGGTAACGTCACAGATAAATATGTGAAAGGGAAACAAACCGTTACCAAACTGCTCATCTACTGCCATAAGCCTGTGTAGGTATATTTTTAAAAATTGGGGCCTGACGTTTCGATCCTAGCAGGATCTTTGTCACCGGTTAACTGAAACGAAAGCAAATTAAGAACACATTAAGAGACACAGACATGGACAGACAGTTTAATTGGACAAATAAACAATGAATAGAGCATAATAGACACAACAAAGGAGACGTTAGATGGAAAGGAAAACGCGACGGGATAATAATGTTATTAGATTGCGAGACTACATCAACATGTCTATTTTTTGCGTACAGTTGCGTACAGATAATACAAAGTAACAACGCATGCAACGCAATTTTGGAACCCAATTCGAAGATGAAACTTTAAGATACTTCTAATTAACCGAATTCAATTAATCAATTTGCATATTTGTTTCAGTTCGGGAGCCAAGTCCTCGAGGAAAATTCATTCTCAAGTACCTTTGTTGTATAACAGAGAGATTTGATATTTCGGCGGAGGATCCGGAAAGTAATGAAGATGATCGAAGTCAAACGAAGGAGGCTTCAAAAGTGAAAGAATGGATCCTAAATATCAACATAGTTGTTTGTTTTATCTTTGGTGTGTTTGTTTACATTTTATTTGGTTGAAATAAATACTTGCTAATAAACTTTAAGGTAAGCCATATGAACTATAAACCAAAGAAGGGGATAATTTGGCCTTGTCAGGGGTACTTGAATATTGGTGGTGCCAGGAGAACGAGGGGTGGGGGGGGGGGGTGGGACCGGACAAACAGACTAGCATAACCAGAGCAACCAAAAAACAAACCAACATATAAAAGATTGTTCATCAAGACAGTGTTGCTCCTGTTGCTGCTGTTTTCTCAGACAGTACCGCTTAATCAGTTTCGTGACTACGAAGCTACCAATCTATGAGTGAGTGAATGGGGAGGGGAGGGGAGGGTTGGTTGGGTTTGGGTGGGGTTTTGCAAAATGTAGAGAAGTTTTAATAATCTCATTACGAAACTTTTGTATACATGTAGATTATTGTTGGTGATGTCATAAGGCTATGTAGAGACATAGAAGGAGAGATGTCAGGGCGGGGTCGCTTAAATGAGAGTTGAGCAGCTATACCAGTTTTTCTTATAATGATACCAAATATGTACAGCTTTACAAGGTTAAACTTTGCCACTTCATATACGCGCATTACCACATAATAAACACTAGCAGGTCAAATAAACGAATGTATGACTCAAACAGAGAAAAATCACAAAAGATAGACAAGAAAAGACACACATTGGCTGAGTTGTGTCTTGGGTATACATAGTACTGTGGGTATAGCTTGAAGGTATCCTCGGGACATGTTAATATTCATTTTATGATATGTATCTAATTTCAATATTGAATTATTGTGAATTTTCACCAGATTTCTTCACTATTTTCGGTATAGGCAAACACCCTCTAATTGCAATAATCCAAATAGGTACAGACCGAAGAAGCCTTCGAGGTATTTTGTTGTAGTTTTAAATGACCAAAACAAAAAACAGCATTAGTAGTTGTAGTAGTAACTTCATTTTGCACTCGTGATGTAATAGGCTACTTGTCATTAATCAGTCAGTGCAACAACAACAAAAAACACACACGTACACACACACAAATACCCCGTGCGCGTGTTCCTACGTATGTGCGCGCGTTGGTGCTGGTTGTTATTATTACTTAACAATATTTACAATCTTAACATGCATGCATGGATGAATACTATAGCCATATGGGAAAGTATCGTAATTTACAATGTCATCATACACAACTGTTTGAAAGTTATTAAGCCCAATTTGCATAATATAACATGAATATTTATGAGATCTTCATTGCGAGCAGTCAATCCTCACTTGACAGTATTTCTCAAGAGAACCGTTTTGTACACAATTTAATATGTCGAGCAATGTCATCATGCATGATACAGCCCAAGGAATAACGTATCTTGTGGATCGGGGAAGCCCTAGGGTTAAACACTAACCCTAACCCGAGAAATACTGCATCATACAATACCGTACTTCTTGAGGCAACGCAACTTGCACATTATAACTTGTCTTGAGAGATGAAAAAAAACTTGAGGTCTTGGTGTTGCGAGGGCTGTAAAAGATAGAGAAGAGAGAGAGAGAGAGCATAAGTTACATACATGCGGGTTAACGCACTGTGAAATTAATATTAACCATCACACCGCCCTCTCTTTGCTCCCCTTGCGCACTGGTAGATATTCAGGACTGACCTACGTACGGTATAGTCGGCTATATGGTATGTATAGGATACATGTAGAACTTTAACGAGCCGCTTCGATTTCAGGTCTATTTTGAATTCATTATCATATATTTCTTGTCTTTAGTCGAGACGGTAAATCGAGTTAGGCATTTCCCTGTATTCTGTTGTTCTTCATTGGAGATTAGCAAGCCTGGTATCACTGTTGATATGAAACGTGTCATTTCGACAATATGATTAAAAAATATTCTGATATTACGTGTGTGTATTTCATCATTTTGCAAGGAAAACGTTAACTTGATGGAAAATATCAAAAGTCATCAAAATTGGTCATTTATCTAAAAATATCATATTTTAAAATTTCCCAATGGAAGAGTGAAAGTACTTTTCGTCGAGAATTGTTGAATTATTAAAACACATGACAAAGTGAATAATTCGTCATTTAAATGACATTTTCTTTTAAATCGTTCAAAATTTAACAGGTAATCAATTCAATAAATATCTACATTAACTAGAAATATAATTTAGCATTTGCTGAAAATTGCTGCCATAATTATGTGAAAAGTTTTACTTTTCGATTACACTTTTTCATGTAAATGATCTAGCACACTTCATTTTGCATGTTAATAATTCTGTATTCCATTCTCAAGATTTTTTCCAATTAGAGGGTCAAATATCATATTGATTTTCTCAACGTGTTTCTGATTCCGTTGTTGGTAAAACCATTGTAAAAGTGTTTGACCACCCTTCATCCCCGTTGTTATCTACCTCGATTCCTCCCCATATTAACGCTCCCCTAACTCCCCTACACTGTTCCCATTCTCTGTTTGTCCTCCCCTCACCTTCCCCATTTTACCGCTTAGGTTTCTTAACGTTTCCTCCACAAATTGAAAGGTTACAATCAATACATACCCGTCATTTACTTTCGTTGAAACAAGTGTTATTACCGTAGGGCTCTTATTATAACACAATTATCTGCCTATTAAAGCAAAAAAAATGTACAACCACGATTATTGTAAGTTTAAGGTTGTTTTGAAAACCACAAAACAAGGCTAATGATTATACAGTGCTGCCATTAGTGAATGTCAACAACAATAAACGACTACGTTTTTTTTTACTGGGGCTCGTGAATTCTTGCATTTCGGGCGTTTGTTAAAGAATTAATTGAAGCTTCCCATATAATGCCTTAATGGGGTGCTGTCAGTCGCATTGTCTTAATTAACTTTCGGAACGAGCTAGGAATTGGTATATAATTGACAGACCAGTGTAAAAGTCTATCGAAAGATAACTTGTGCTTTTCAGGACGAAAGAGAAATACTTTTAAAGAATTTGCTTTCTTCTGGAACTTAAAGTGTGTGGCATCAAATTGGCCACATGTAAAAAAAAGAACGTATTTTTTGTCTTTATTATTTTAGTGCCACATTAAAACATCGCTTCTCATTGGGATGAATCGACAGGTAAATTTGACACTCATAATAGTTTGAGAATAATCAGGACACTAGAGAAATGTCAAGTTAATTTTAGTAATTTAGCAATTTGTATACTGTACAGGCGTAATCAGGACACTTTAGAACTGTCAAGTTAAGCTTAGTATTTTGTCTCTCCATTTCTCTAACTACTTTTTACGTACACCACATTTAGAGGCCTGTAACCAAATCGGGGCTCAGGGGTCCCCTCGCATGCAGACTACTGTGCCCGTGGCTCAAATGTGCGCCACCATCATGTACACTGAAAACGTCACAAGTAACAGTACGCGTGTATTATATTCCCACCCCCACCCCGCCCCTTAATTGTTTGTTCTTCTCCAACTCAGAATTCCTGGCAACGGGCCTGCGAATAATAACTACACATTTCATTTGTTTCGTTTGTTTCATTTATTTCGTTTATTTAATTTTCTTAAATTTGTTTCATTTATTTCATTTGATTCATTTCTTTGATTTATTTGATTTGTTTCATTTGTTGCATTTGGTTTCATTTATTTCAATTGTTTCGTTTGTATCAATTGTTTTATTTGTTCAATTTATTTGATTCATTTCTTTGATTTATTTGATATGTTTCATTTGTTGCATTTGGTTTCATTTATTTCAATTGTTTCGTTTGTATCATTTGTTTTATTTGTTCAATTTATTTGATTTGTTTCATTTGGTTGCATTTATTTCAATTAATCAGTCACGAGACAGATAATAAAGTTAAACATAACAGTGACAGCATCGATAATGACTACAAAAAGAAAACAATATAAAATAAAGTTAAACTCACACAGACCAGAAAAGTAAAGTACATTGCTGTATTTGGTTGCTTGAGGAGACTACTAAAAACAGAGACTTGCACATCCCTGATTTATGTAGAAAATGTAGAATTGAAGTCCATGGAGGGCAAACATTACGAAGAGAGAACTGACAATAAAGACAAAATGAAGACAAAGGAGGCTGAACCCCGCACAGCCTACCATGCACATCACTACTAACCAGACACACTGAACAAGACAAATATAATCGGTGATGAAAACAAGAGACGTTAAGAAAATACTAAGATAACAACAGAGCTTGTAACGTGTTTAAAGTTAACAATGTATATGCAGACTTGAGTTTGGTCACCGAAAGAGTTCCAAGATCTTAGATACAGGACATTTGAAACAGGTACAATACTGACTGGAATTCAAACAATTTACAGGAATTGCTGAGAGAGTTGCTGAATCTAGTGCTGTTGTTGGGTAAGGAATTATTGAAGAAAACAGTGGATGAAGCACCTAGGAAGAGTTACACTACAGAACTGCACATACATATAATAAGTGATGGATACTGATGTCGCCACTTAAGATTACCGGAAAGAGGATTGTAATGTAACGTGCAGGGCCCGATTTGGCAGTTTGGAAGATATGCTTCCGCAACCACGAAGGATAGCTGATGGCCAAGGTAGAACTAACGTAAGATGTAAGAACTGTGAGTTAATGGTAAACAGAACAGTATTAAGTATCGGTAATTTCGACAACCTTTGCTTCTCGGCCTTTTGGCTAAGATCATGTGTAGTATCTGTTCCCTTTCGAGGGGAATGGTGATGCACACCCGACGATGATCACACAGTCACAGTCCCGGTGCAAGGGGACTGGGGCTGAGAGCGGATCAGTCGTTTGGTAGTTTGGTTTTCGTGCCCAGGTTCTTTCCTGGGTGACTTTTTCTTAAAAAGTATTTCGACAACCTTTGCTTCTCTAGTTCTCTAGCATCATGTTTGATCTCTAGAGTAGGGCAAATATGCCACCAAAACAGAAATAGTATTGTTCGATACAGGTGACAAACGTCTACAGTGGAATAACGACCTTCCTTACCGGTTTCGAACCTCTGGACATACAATCAGCGTCCATAGCCTAGTGGTTAGGGTGTCCACATATAAAGCTGGATGACCGGGTTCGAATCCAGGTAGAGGCTGGAATTTTGTTTTCACTGTTCAAGATTTTCTAAATCACTACGATTTCAATTATATATATGTTCATTTCCCTTTGTCGTTTACCTCCATTTCATTAAGTAAGTCTGTTCAAAGTATCTCTTTCGAGATCCGGCTTTAGGAATCACAAATGATTTCGAGTTGGTTAGCATCATGTGTGATCTCTAGAGCAAGGCAAATACGTCACCAAAACAGAACTAGTATTGTTCGATACTGGTGACAAACGCCTACAGTGGAATAAAGACCTTCCTTACCGGATTCGAACCTCTGGACATACAATCAGCGTCCATATCGTAGTGGTTACAGGATGTCCGCATATAAAGCGGGAGTCCCGGGTTCGAATCCCGGTGGAGGCTGGAAGTTTTTTCACTGTTCTGGATTTTCTAAATCACTACGATTTCAATTATATATATATATATATTCATTTGCTTTTGTCGTTAACCTCCATTTCATTAACAGAATCTGTATCTCAAAAAGTATCTCTTTCGAGATCCGGCTTTAGGAATCACAAATGATTTCGAGTTGGTTAGCATCTGTGTGATCTCTAGAGCAAGGCAAATACGTCACCAAAACAGAACTAGTTTTGTTTGATACAGGTGACAAACGCCTACAGTGGAATAAAGACCTTCCTTACCGGTTTCGGCGAACCTCTGGACATACAATCAGCGTCCATATCGTAGTGGTTACAGGATGTCCGCATATAAAGCGGGAGTCCCGGGTTCGAATCCCGGTGGAGGCTGGAAGTTTTTTCACTGTTCTGGATTTTCCAACTCACTACGATTTCACTCACTACTATATATATATATATATTTATATATATATATATATATATATTTATATATATGTGTGTGTGTGTGTGTGTGTGTGTGTGGCGTATGTAGAAAGGGGAGGAAAATAGAACAGTCGTAGCATTTTCCTAATTTTATGTATAGGGAAACTCATTAGCGTCAGTGAGCAGACTCAGCAGTCTACTCTCAGCTTTCATAGACTTGTAGAAATGCTCCCAAATGCTCCCTTGGCAGTTTTTAAGAGATCGCTCAAATATCGTCCAATGCATACTCAAGAAGAGGCAGGTGTTAAACAAACCAAGTGGAATAACAAGATAATGAGCAAAATAGACCTTGATGAGAGGAAATGATGACCGCCTCTTTCCCACATTTGTGGCTACAATGTCACGTTTTGTGTCATTCACCAGACGTTGCTTCCCAGCGGGGAAAAGTTCAGTTTAAAAAAGGAAAAGAAGAAAAACAAGAGAGAAAAAAGAGGGGGGGGGGGGGTGAGACAAGTAGTCGTCATATGCGCGGATACTATGCGGAGGTAATTTTGTTTTAAATTGATGCATGCAAGCTGAGCGAACATGAAGATGGAAAATAACCAGAGGGGAAATATACGTACTTGATATCAGACTGTAAAGTGTTTTACTCTTGATGGATTTTGTATTTTAATATTTTATATTTTGTGTTTGAATTAGGTTAAGCACCAATGTGAATTATCGTCGATCTATCTGACAGTCTAGAGAATCACCAGATAACATTGCATAAGTCTCATTTTTTTAAGTATTATTTTTCTACTTGCTTCCTTTTAAAAGGTCAAAGGTAGCGAAGAATGTCTCAAAATCATTTTTCAAAGCATTACATAGATCAAGTGCACTCTTTTCTTTAAGGTTATTATTATTATTTTAAGTGTCGAAGATGATTTTTTTTTAATTATTCTTTCATTAAGTGATAATACTATCAAAATTGGTAAAAGGTTAACATCCTAACTTATAAATGTTTTTGAATACCAAGCTAGTGTAATAAAACATAACCTAAAACAGGATGGGAAGATCAAATAAATCGATGGGGCTATTTGCATATATATCAATAATATATCAGATTTTACCATAAAGCCATAAACCTCCAAAAACACAAATTTATATGCACAAAATATAAAATAACCACCTTTCCTCGTATTTTAAACGCATTTTCATTGACAGGCATAACTCGCTTTACCTCGTTAATAATTTTCATCATGGAAAGCGATCTATATATATATTTGTTTTAATACAGACAAATGAGATAACTACACGAATACACAGTACATGGGAAACCGTTGTCTTGCGAAGACTGAGACTGTCACAGTAAACCATAAATTCCAGATAGGAAAGCAAATTGTATATAATTCATGTATAATAGAGTATTATATCCAGACACATAACATAAATGTTATTATTGTCATTCACTATAGGTCGCAACGCCCTCGCACACTTTTATCTTTGCCAAAATATATATACGCCGCTCAACATTTCATGGTATCGGGTACATGAAGATGACCTTTTAGATGACATTTCAGCGAATATGTTGATTCAGGTAACTTTTCTCACTGTAGTTAAATCCAGGACAACGCTCGGGGATGACACAATCTGTATTCCTTCATTTGTCCTGTTCCTCGTCTTCTTGTCTCTCTACCTCTCTCTTTCTCTCTGTCTTTTTCGTCCTTTTTTGTCATTTCTACTCACCAATCTTCTGTGAGATGTCTCCCGCCTGCCCATGTGTGGTTTCAAGAGTACTGATGCACAACTATAGTAATACGAAACTTGACAATCTGCCAAAGCATGTTAGTAGACAAGAAATAGACAGAACTCACATGGACGGTTTTAATAATCAAACTTAAAAAATAAGAAAGTGTGATGATCGGCCTCTTTTTAATTAATGGAATGCTCAAACTCCGTAACTATTTCTTAAAATGCCCCACGTGCGGATTTTAAAAGTCAAAGGTATAATTTCCATGCGCACGTAATGTTTTTTTTACAATAATTGGTATCGTATACATCAAAACGGAAAATAAAATAACCTTAAAGTAACATTTATCAGACGGAAGGCGGAAGTTGACTGCGTCAACTATCGACGAAGACTACTATCTTTTGAATATATCATTACTGTTTGGAGTTAATGAGCGTAAACAATATCCTCTGAGCAGAGTTGATGACATCACTATGTTGAAATATTAATTCGAGCTGATTATCAACAAAATGCTGGGATATTCTTAGAACAAAATGCATCCTGAAATATTGGCCTTGGCTTTAGAACTCATTACGGTACGTGGCAGCTACATAGAGGCATAAAATTGTTTACAGTATATCCCTTGTCCAGATGAAACCAGATTATGAGAGAAAATAAATGTTTTGAAGTCCTTAAACGGCAGTATGTAGCCCTTGTGTATAGCATTGTCGAGAATGGCAAAGGAATGATATGATATTAATCTATCTTTTAATAACTCGCAGGGGAGGAACGTGTCACAAGTTTATATAAGTAACCTAAAACATGATCCTTTTCATAAATACCTACTATAGCCTTTTGGCAAAAAAAGTGCCCTCTCTGTATTTTGGTAATTGAAAGTGCTCCACTGTTATGTAAATGTGCACTTTTTTTTATGTATCATACAATAAAGTGGCAATTAAAAAATATCCTGTAATTGAAACAAAACAATAATGGAATTCATCTGTGGTATGGACTGCACAGCAGCCTGTCCACAG
>JAIPMN010013142.1:0-10414 GCA_020650975.1 Apostichopus californicus | reverse complement strand
TATAATATATATATATAATATATATACATATACATATATACATATACATACATATATATATATATATAAATTTATATAAATAAATATATACCGTAGGTCAATAAAAGTGTACTATGCCACATGCCATTACCAATCAATATATCCTGTACTGTACAGACAACTACATGCCGCACATGAGTAAACAATGTAGTACGACACGACACTTCAGTGTCAAGACTGTAAAAGCTAGGGCATGTTTTTTACCGGTTCCAGATAAATTCAATAACATTACTTAATTGAATTGGGAATTGTGATACAAAACTTCCATTTCCCTACTTTACGTCCGTAATTTCCCAAATTAGTGTGCGGGACCACATGTGTGAGAAGTCGGTGGCCAAGCCAGATGTACTTCGCTCTCCCTGACCCGTGTCGTGTCGATCGATTTTAACAAAATGTGCACAAAAAAATCATCGTTAAGCATTTATCGATGGCGAAGTGACTGACTGCACGTACACAGAGACCGCTCGCGACGACCACGGCATACTGCGGCGGAAGAAGGCTTCTTCCTTTCTTTCTTATAATTCATTTTACCTGTGAGAAACTGTCCAAACTTCTCAAGGACTATAGGGGGCGTGCAAACAGCAGCTCGGAATCTTAATCGCTTCAACACGTTGCTTTGCTGCAGAGGCTCCATTACAAACGTCAAATGAACAGACCGTCTTTGTAAATATTTAACAAGCCAGCTACCAAAGGAGCATGTTTGCTTTGTGTCTTTTTCTCTGTGGAAACTTTCGTGACATTAAAACCGACGGAGACAGCGTACACAGGTTAATGGCATTACCATCAAGGTTGTTGTCATCGAGGTAGTTAAATCTGCTTCAAAGTCTGAAGGGGATTTGAAGGATTTTAGTTTTGCCTTCCCCAAGCAGTTTCAGTTTCCCAATGGTCGTCAGCTTCTCAGAGTTTACTTCTTTTATATACCCAAACCCTGCATCAAATATTTATACTCGCGGTAAGATTTTAAATTATAAAGTAAGGTAATTCCTCATCTGAAGTTTCCAATGGATGAACTTTAATTAGCAGGTAATTATAGATTATTAAACAACTAATGTTTTAAACATTCAATTCTAGAAAATTTGTCACGTGCCCAGATCTCCTTTTCATGTTGTGTTCATGACACGCCAATAGCAATTTTCAGGAAAGTTACAAAACGCATGAGCGGAGTGGAACATGACTCTAGAGTCCTGGAGGATAATTAAATCTAATTGCCAGAGAAAAATTTAAAAAATATTTGGTATCAATTAAATGGTATAAAAAAATTAACCTCATGTTCTCACTGACATTTCCCGGAATTACGACAAACATCATGCAGTTTTTATTTTTTTTTTTTTATTATTATTTTTTTATTATTGTCATCTTTAATGAGGGTAGTCCTGCTCAGTGCAGAACACTGCTTTCCAGAGGAACCCTCAAGTTACTGCACACCTGTAGGCTTGTATAGGAGCAGCCAAATAATGATATTTGCTGATAATTTAGCAGTAATATCAGGCTTTATGTTAAGTGTGTAAATCAGCACCATTCTTCAACTGATGATCATTATTCTGTGTTGAACTTCTTAATGTCTACTGGCAAACAGCAAAATCTGCTGGCATTTAACCAGTAAATGAGTATTAAAATAACCCGAATTTCAGAGCCTGAACATAATGGAAGTAAGTAAGAAATGCGATCAGCAAATTACACATTGTTCTGAAGGATTTAAGTGATTCTCTCTCATTTAAATCTTACTTTTAGCCATAAACATGGACGAACCTTGTCAAGTCGTTAACAGAAAATTTGTACTTACGTTTCGCACGGCGACTGGATTATAATGTGAATCACCAACCAACAACACAAGATGTGAACCAAACTACAGTACGCATTGGATAACAGTCCTTTAGTTGCTTCCTTGAGTCTTAAAAGTTACAGTAATGTAGCAGACTCCTCATGAGTATCGAATAACAGAGGATACAGTTACAACTGAAATAATATAAACTTACCTAGAACGAGGAAAGACAAGTGAGTCACTTCCAACAAAATAAACAAAAAAATGTCCCTATACTGTGAGTACAGTGTGGCTTAAAGTTACAAAGCCCTGCTGTAATGGCACAGAGAGAAGAAGTAGGCACTGAACATGTGTATGAGGATTAAAAACTCACAACAATTCCCCACTTGTAGCTGTACAGTTCTAATCTAATGTACATTATACATACTGCACCTACCGTAATCATGTATGAACTTTGCACTTTGAATCTTCCTAACAGTGATGATATTATACAGCCAGAGATAGCATTCACAAATTGGGTGAACTTACTGTATGTACAGTAATATATAAATATATATATAAGCGATCACACAGATATTAACCAAACAAGATATGTAGTATATAAATATATGCAATCACAGAGATGTTAACCAAACAAGTTAGCTGACAGGGCTGTGTGACCAATTTGGAAATTTACGAGTAATAAAATCTGTACATCACTGCATGACCAATCGACATCAGAACGTTAATTGCTTTGAATAGGTAAAACAGTTCCCCCCCCGCGATCATTCCAACAAAAAGAAGAATGGAGGTGTGTCGCCATGGTAATTATGCATACACTGATCAAAATGTATAAACTGTAGCAAAATCTCCCTCGATCGCCTTAAGTCTGCGACAAAATATGTGCATAGAGATTTCTGGATATGAGTTATGGCTGTTTACACAGCTAGTTATACTGTACAATAGATGAGCTTAGAAAGCTCAAAATTTTGCGCTATACACATTCTCTAACGACATCATCAAAAGCACTTCGTGTTGCAAACAAAATTAGATTTTCTACTTTATAGACACTATCCCAACATGCACCTCTCCAACATCCAAGCTTTTCTATTCTTTCGTCATGGCGATCGGAAATGCTTGCTGAAGTTTTGAACAGGAGTGAAGACTTTCAAGATGACATTGTCCAAGATGTCAAACAAAATACACTGTCAATAACAAAGGATTTAGCCACTTTATGAATAACTCAATAGTACTATATTAAAAAAGTTATGTATAACAATACAAATATTTGAAAGGATCTATTTTTTTCTCTGGGATGCCTATATTCATTCTAAACCTTTCTCCTGCTCTTTGTTTGTTTATCATTGCAGGAAAAAGCAAGAAAAAAATAAGAATAAAAAAGACAGAAAATGAAAAGAAAAAGGATTGAAAAAGGATTAAAAAAGAGAAGAAAAAAAGAAATGAAATGAAACCAAGCACAAAAAAATAAAATAATAAAAGGTACAAGATATTGAATATATGAAATAAATATCATCTTCAAAGAGTTACAGTGCCGTACGAATAACGATCAGGAAAAACCAGACGCAAAAACGCACGATGCTGGCAGGTAGAAAGAGAAGGAAGGGCATTGACCAGAGGAGCCGGTCATAGAGGGCGCGCAGTGTTAAAAGGTTTCCACTTCATTCTAGGCACGGTAGAACGAGGTGCTTACAGTAGGTTGTGGCGAGACAGGTTAGCGAGGAACGAAGTAAATATATCATCTTCAAAGAGCAATTTCATTGCAAGCAAAATTAAGTTGTACCTTTTCTCCTCCTCGTCCACAGGACTCCCTTCCTCACCTTCTCCATTTGAAGGTTTACTGCTCCGAAATTTGTCACAAAACTTGGTACTGCTCCCTGTTAGTAAAGAAACAAAAGAGGGGGTCACATTAGGTCAGTTCTCCATTCTACTGTGTACCAAAATCCCAGTCATAACAGGATATAGTCACAATTCATTTGATATGATATTATATGTAAAATCAAAAAATTTAGAAAATTTCAGAAGTTGCTGTTTCACACAATACCTCTCAAAACTTACTGTTTCGGCTAGTTTGTAAACCAAGATATTTGCCCACCTTGCCACCCAGAACGCAGTGAGAGTTTTGTGTACATAGATTCTAAAGGAAGAAGGCAGTGACCTGAAGAAGGGGCCACTGACATCCCTGCCAGTGGCCCCACCCAGGCGGGTGTAGGAAGGGCACAGTGCAAGAATGTTACCAGTTTATTGGGCTAGGAAGATTGGAGTGCATATGTAAATGGAACAGGTTAGAGAGGAATAAAGCAATGCTAATACTAACAAGAAAAAGTGTCTGGGACGTACAATGTTGAGGTTGGCTTTAAAAGTCTCGTTTATTTAACTCACTAAAATTTTAACCAAACTTTATTCATTTTTGGTGAAAACAAATCTAAAAGAGTACAAACATCCTCCATCACTCACTCTACCAACTTTCCAGCTGAAATGAGACATTTTTAATTATGCATAATAAACTTTAGAGGATTGCATTAGTGAAATGATATAAAAGTTACATAATTTTATTCCCTCTTGGATCCTCCTCCTCCGAAGGAAAACATTTACTTTTTACTTTGTTCAAGGCTGTTGTTCTTTCTTACGTACCAGACAATTTCTTTTTATTAAAATCCACCCATTTTAATTCACTCTGACTTAATAATGATGAACTTTCCTTTTCTTCTCAGAAAATATATCAAAAGAAAACAAAATACAATTATGTTTTGTCATTTTTGGTATCTACTTGGTTCCCCCCTCCACTCCCCCCCCCCCCCGACTTACCAGCAATTTCAAAACTACTTAATACTAAAGATATCTTAACATTTCCAAATAACTTTGACATTTCAGAAAGACTCTTCGGATCAAAACCTGGCCCCTGGTGATTCTTCCCAGCTCACTATCATTTGACCAGACAGAAGTGAAACTGCGTGACGATCACGAACTAACGAACGATCGAACGGCTCGTCACCAGATTTTACCATCGTTGACCTTTTTCTCGACTAAACAAATCGATGGATCAGACAAAGCTAACCTTTTCTCATGGTTTTGACAAATATAATCATCTCAAAGTGTCCATTCAACTTCACTTTATACGGCAAAGATGGAGAACTATAGTCTCAGTCATTTAGTGTGTAATACGTACAGTACCACTCTATATAAAATTGCGACGACATTTCAATTTAAATTCTGCAATACATAAAATTCTCTCTCGTAAGGAACCTTTTTTCACCTTTTTAAAACGACAATGAAAATTAATGACAAATTGTAAATTGTAAAAGGTCACAGCTGCATCATAAAAGTAGAGGCAAATTTGATGATTCAATGCTACAGTACATAAATATATACCATTGAAAAAATTCTTCCTCTTTGTGTCAAAAAAAAAACCCATTAATATTATAGTGATATAAGTAAATGCCTTAAATAAGTACAAAATTCATGGCATGATAAAAAAGGAGAAAAATGTGGGTGTCAATGAGAGGTACAGTACTGTACAATATTTGACTGTTTATACTGTTAAAAACTAAAGTGTGGTAGTCCTGATAGAAATTTTTTGGAAAATTAAGTTTTCAAAGGAGGCCTTTGGGGTGCACTGTGTTAGACATTTCAGTTAATATTTTATGTAACTTGTAATATATTTACAGCTGATTGAAAACGCAATCAAGTACAGTAAGAACTATGTTATCAGATATTTGGATTCAAAAGTGCATGAATCAGCAATTAATCAAATTCCAATTAAAATGATTTTAACGAGTCACAAATGAATTAAGAACAACCGTTTCTTTTTGTCGTTTTGTTTTAGCATAACTTTTCCCATCAAATACAATTGAAGAGAAAGATTGCAGTTAACGTTCCACATTGCAAAGGAGAGAGTATGAACTGTACTGTAAAATGTTGAAAAGAAGACTTTTTTAAACAAATATAAATGCTAAAATTAGCCTGCAGAACAATATCATCCCAAGCAATGTAACTTGTTGCCAGATATTTAAAAACTAACACAAGTAGACACTTGTATTTGTTGTTTTTACAAAACAAACAGTCTTTCCAATTCTAGATGAGTTAAGACGGAGGTTATTGTTAAAAAAAAAAACCTTTGCTCCAAGGATTTTTTATATTTCATTTTCATCTTATCCATTTTCCATCTCTCATTTTTAACCTGACCTTAAAAAAAATGTTTTTCAGAATGTCCCTGATGATTGTTGCTTTTACTCATGGGTGATGAATTTCAGACTTCATCAAGGGTGCTAAAACAACTATAGCTGTAACATGGTTTGAGGGGTAGAGAGAACCAGAGATGAGAGAAATCGAACGAGATCGGCGGTTTACCCTTCGGAAAGGCCTCAGAATTCATGGAGACGGTATAAAAAGTTGACATTTGTTAGGTAAATTTATGAAAGTGGAAAGGAGTTAAGACAAATACAGACCTCCTTTGGCCTCGACCATTTCCACAGTATCATGACCTTATATGGCAGGGGGCAAAAACAGCAGAAAAGGGAGAAAAAAAAACATTCGGCACATTATGCCCTCGGATAATTTGCCCGATATATTCTGGATTTTTGTCGAAGGTTAATATGACAATCTTCTACAAATATTCTTGTCCAAACTTTAAAGTTGTTTTTCAACCCACTTTCTTTTAATTGCTGTTTCTTATTTGACCCCCCCCCCCGCCCTCCTCTTGGGTATTATCATTGCTGCATCTCGGCTCAGATCGACGTCCATTTTAATACGCATTAATACTGGGTTCGAGCAAATGGTTATATACCCAGGGATACAAGAGCTATCATGTGATGTTACACATTCATGTCAACATTTTAACAGGCAAGACATTTCACTTGTACTGTAATGAACCAGTAAAGTACACCAATTCATTTTAACTTATAAAATACTGTACTTCTCACATTTTTACCAAGTTTTACTTGCTTATAATATGAAATGAACATATCTAAGCACAGGGTGAGACTTGCAGCAAGCTGAGTTTATTTTTAATACAAGAATAAATCTACCTGAAGGAAGGGGGTTTGATAAAACGAACCAATAATTAGATCATGTGAACATTTTCATGTTGCCTAACAGTCCGGTCAGGGGGGGGGAGGGGATGTAACATACACAGGGTCAGGGCTCAATTAATAGGCAGAGGAAATAAAGAATAATGAATGGATTCTCAGTTTAAGTACTAAAGGATTTACAAATGAAGGTTCAAGAGGGGGAGGGGGAGTGAGTGACATGATTGTCCAGGCTGGCTCTGACCTGGCTCTTGGCACCAAATTGCTGTTACTGTACCTCTTCTATTCCAAAAATACATAATTATATTGTTCTATACAAGCTTGCTGATTAAAGTAATTAGTTAGATAAATTTTATGAACAGGGTATTTTCTGCAAAAAGTCCTGTTGCACATATATCCATACAATAATCTTTCCCGAAATAATAACGCGTTTTAAGGTTTGTACCCGGATAGATCTTATCAAAGCTGTTAAAAAACATGCATCTGCCTTTGAAAATTAAAATGTCACATCCATGTAATTTGTATTCTTCCCTTCGGATGCTAATGATGACAACAGACTCATGCATTCTTTGATTACAGTAACTTATCTTCAGAACTAAATATTACACTCGATGTCGATATCCATACAGAGCGTAAAATCGCTACGGCTTTTGCTGACAAGGTGTTTGGACACTGTGAGAGTCACTGCACAGTAAAATCCACCATCTCATTGCACAATCATATGCCGATGATTGGCGATGAAGCTACATGCCTATTTCATGCAGGGAGACGGGCAACGAAAACTATTTTTTTCACCTTTTCTTTTCAAAATTTTAATCACATCAGATGGGGTGTAATGGAGGGATCCACATACATAATTACTACATTGTAATTACTTAAGTAGCTGTTTGCCACTGAGGCTCATAGCTTTCTCTTACTGTAAGTCAATGAGAGATGAAACTGGTCAATATTTGTTTCATTTCATGAAGGCAGAGATCGTGGCAGTCATAATATTGTCTACGTTTTCTCATATCTAATTTGGCCTCTGCTCGTAAATTGAAGACAACTAATCCGTCGACACTATCAGTACCGACGTTAACATATAAAGCACATATTTGAGTTGAGTTGAAAATGTCCAAAAAAAAACGTGATTCAAAGGAAAGAAAGATTTTCAACCAGAATAGGTTGCTATACTTTGCCAATGATAAGATTCGGAAGGAGGGGCGATGAGCGGTGACCCTGAGGAGGGTCGAGGGGGCGCAGTGCTAAAATGTTACCAGACTTTATTAGGCTTTGTAGACGGGAAGGTGCAATAGCAGAGGAGTGCAGGAAATATATCAAACACAAATTTGAGTCGAGTTTGGAGAATTTCTTACAAATCACTATTTGATGCAAAATATGGTTTATTAGCTGACTTAATTGACATGATTCATTTCAAAAATAGAAGAAAAATTTCCAAATTTTCTTCACTATTTCATGATTTGACCTTGGCATGCAATGTGATCAAAGTAATTGTGGCATTTGACTTTTTGTGCGACAGAAGTTTAGAATTTAAACTGGAAGCATTTCAAGAAGACAGTCTTAATTATACTCAACTGGTGAAGAAAGCTGGTATATAGGCTGTAAATAGGTCAACTGCAATTTTATTTGGAGAGATAATTGGTATAAATTAGGTTAAAACTAGCAAACTATTTAAAAATGCTACTTTAGCATACATAGATACAATAATGTTGATAACCAAACCTAAACTTCCCACTTTAGTATACTGAATAAGGTGTACAGTACATGCAAATTCCATGATTTCACGTAAATCTACATACTACATCCAAACAATTAATGTAGCAAATCTGTGTACAAATTAACTTGATAGTTGATGAATGTAAATGTTTGAATATTCATGATCACATGTATGCTGTTTGTTTGAAATCAAATTCAAATTTCATCAGAAATCTACAATCCTTAATAAGACACTGAAGATACTGTACCTTTCTGGACATTTTTTCAAAATATACACATTGTGGTTATTAGCACCCACAAGTGGAGCATGCCTGGATCTACACTGGACCAATATGACAAGCGCCCTCTGTTAATTTTGGGCATGGCTGGAGAGTCCTATGAAGTCACTTTATGTTTACAACAGCCAACCCTGTAAATTTATTTGCTATTATTTGGGCATTCATTTAACAGTTTTACCAAACCAGCTACCAGTAATGCTAGGAAAATTAGATTAGATTAAATGTACACTGGATTTACATTTAGACTAACCAAATTTTAAATATTTAGTTAAGTCATTCAAAAATATTCCATTTAGAGTTCAACATTTTTGTCATCCCAATTTTTTTTGTTTTACATTGTAGTACAAAATGAATATTCATCACACGCAAAAGAAAGTCAAACTATGCAAAATGGTCTTTATACTCTTCCTTCCTTTTTGTTAAAATAAAACTTTGCTATAGTCATCAAATAAACAGCATTGCTTTTTCAGAGATTTCAGCATCATATTCTATTGAAATTTCCTCAAAATCAAGGTTTTACCTTTTAATATTCTCTATGTGAAGTGTTTAGGTGTGTGGATTTTGATTACAGAACTGTGAGCCAACCCTCCAGTAGAGTTTGACTGTACCAGTAGAGTAGCTTTATATTTCCAGTAAAATCTACCAAATTGATTTCTTTCTCTCTTTCTTTCACCTTTTTTTACCGAAGATACCAACAGCCGTGGGTTCATCGTAAGTGGAGAATTACGACCATCAGCTGCGTCTTGCTTTTCCTTCACGGTACTACTCGCACCTAATGAATTGCTTCCCAACCTCATAAAACCAATTTAGCAATCCTGAAACCCCTGGGCAATAGCCAACTTTAGCTCAGCTTTCCCTGAAATTATCAGATGGTGTACCAAACACAACCCTAACCAAAGAAGGCAAAAAAAAACAGAAAGAAAAAGAAGAGATTTTCAGGGAACTTAGGGCGAAAAAAAAGCGAAAAATAAATCTCCGTAAGAAATAGCCTCCTTAAATTAAAACTGGCTGCCTAATCAAAACTCTTCGGAATCTGGTAAGGTGATTTTGTTGGTTTTCCTTTTCACTTTATATTTGCTTCTTCTCGGGGAAAGCAAGCCTACGGACCAATCAATTCATCAGGCTTCCCCTGAGTAGAATAGAATTAATCTAAAATGTAATTCCTGTGCTTCAAAAACATTTTGAAGAACAAACTGCACCTTGCCGGAACGCTGAGCAGTTTGATTGATGAAAGCGCCATCTGGAAAGTTGTTGTTTGCGAGAGCGAGAGAGATAGACCAAAATCAAACATTCCTGTAAGCTGTTTAAGGTTTTTCTTTCCTTTTCCATTTTTCTCGCTTCTCAACGTAAGCAAATACTCTCATGTGCCCTCTCTCTCTCGCTATGTATATACTTACATTAGCAGTCACATGACACTAAACAACTTAATGTTTTGAATATATATGTTTATATATATGTTAGTATATATATATATGTAATATGTATATATGTATATGATGTATATGTATATGATGTATATGATGTATATGTATATGATGAATATGTATGTATATGTATATGTATATGTATATGTATTTGTATATGTATATGTATAT